>OMNW01022162.1:1972-32276 GCA_900303245.1 Selene dorsalis
CAGGTGTATATCTGAGTTGTTTTGGCTGTGATGATGAGGTCAGGAATGGGAACAGATGGTTAAAACAAGTGAAAACATCAGTCACATATGTTATATATAGATGCCCCCCCCCCACACACACACACTACAGAGAACTGAACGCAGCTCTTTGCATTCATCACATTTATTGTTTGTCCAAACTACACAGAAACATGACTGTTAATTTCCCTGCAGCATACGTTAGTACATGCAGGGAAGGATCAGAAGTATTTCTGCAAGAAGGATGAAACCAATTACAACTGGCTCCAAGTGAACTGCAGAACAGACTTTTGTTATTAGTTTACAAGGCCGTTGATGGTTGAGCACCTTTGGCTGATTCATTCTCCTGTGTTTACAACTGTCACCAACTATTACAAGCACTGCATTTATTTAGCCCTTTAACATTCACTGCATTGCTTCTGATGCATGCTACGGGCCAGTGGGGTTTAAAGGGTTAATGGACCAAACCTGTGTAAAGGCATCATTTTATCATTATATTCTTTATATACATATTGTAATGCTTCCTTTGATTCCTATAAATGTATATACCAATGAAAACTGTATTTGCAGTGCTCACAATAACAACAATCATTGAGGCAAAAAATGCAATGGTAACTTAGCAGCCTGTCTATTACAGCCCACACTAAAAAAAACAAAAAAACTTTCCATTCACAAATGAATATGCCTCTCTTTGAAACTTTTAATTCCAGTTCAAATTAAGTCTTGTGTTTAGCTTCATTTCTGCATGACAACAGATATCATCTTAATGTTTTATTAAAATGTGTCTCATTACTTTCTGCCGTCAGAAAACCCAAATTCCATGACACCATCTTTGTATTTAACTAGTTCCACATGACCAGTTTAATAAGGCCTCTCGGACGACTGCTGAAAGTAATGATGTCTGTCATAAAGAACAAAAAAGAGTAAAAGGACCTAATAAGACAATTTATTATTCACTGTAGATGAGCCATGGTGGTCTATATAGACAGTGAAGTGCCATACTTGGATGGGCAGATTAGGAGTCCAAGGAGTTCTGTCAACTGTGCAGCTATAAACACTCATGACTTTGGATGTGATACAGCCATTTGTCAGCTGTACAAAAAACTGAATACAAATATGAAAAGTAAACACTGCAACTGATTTAGTGTGGGCATGACTTGAGTTACAAACATGATGGCAGCAACCTGTCACTTTCAAAATAAAATATTAATGAGAGTCACTTTATAGAGAGGCTCTAGCTTCAGGGGCCAGAAGTGACTGTTATTAACCACCTGGTATTGAACCATATCACTTATTAATAAGTATCATAAAAGCTGAACTGCCTGGAATTTCCCACTGTGTTTTATTTTCATACTTCTGCCTGTTTTTGTACAACCTCCCTGCTTGTATACACATTATATGTAGGTCAGACACTGTGTATTCAGGTCAGTGTGTTGTGTGTTTTATTATTTTTACAGGGTGCATGTGTGCATCTGATCAGCTCCCTCCGCTCGCCTACAGATGGGTGTGTGCGCTGTCACCAACACAACAGACAGATGGAGGCAGTGATGTGGTTTGTTGAGCGTGGGGTGAATCAATCGCTGCTTGGTTGCGTCCATGTTTCCACAGCAACGATTGGCAGCAGTCGCAGTGGCCTGAGTGGTGACCTTTAGATATGATTTATGTATTACTTCATCTCAATAAAGATTGGGGAGCCTATGAGGAAAAATATGTTAATCATATATTAAAAGAAGTTAAGAAATCTGAGAGTGTCTGAGATAAACAAGACTCATATATTACAAACAAATTAAAGTCAAGTATGAAAATAAGATTAAGTTAATTATGGTTTCATTGGATTTATAATGTGTGCTGCTGAATAATTAATGCTCTATTACACATGCTTACACATGCTTTAAAAGTAACTGTGTGTTTGTCAGCGGTGCTTAGTTCATCATTAAATGAATCGCCCATCAGAGGAATTAATGTGATAAATCACCCTGTAGCTTAGCCGTGAGGCTGCAGGCTGTTTTTTCCAATCTGCACTTGATAACATACAGCTGGACTAGCACTGATTTGACTTTACATTTTATAATAGAAGCGTTGGGGCTAATGCTGCTGCGCA
The DNA here is from genome assembly GCA_900303245.1 of Selene dorsalis. NCBI lineage: Eukaryota > Metazoa > Chordata > Actinopteri > Carangiformes > Carangidae > Selene > Selene dorsalis. Next base: position 4,092 of record OMNW01022162.1, read on the forward strand.
TTAAGCCAAGGGAATAAGTGATCAGCCTGAAGAGCCCCACTGCATTATTAACATGGTTTTGCCAACACCACCGCTGACACACTCAAGGTTTGACAACATTAGCAGGTACACATGTTGTCATTCTGACATTGTGCTGCTGATGATATTAATGGTCCCATTTCATTAGTCACTTAAAAAAATGAATGCAAGTCTAATATTTTTTTTACCGGAAATGTCCTCAAAACTAAACGAAATATCTTACGTCGCTCACATTGGGATTACATTGGGTCGCGCCACGAGGGTGATACTTCATGGCGTCACCTCGATGTGAACCTAACGCTGAACAAACATGCATGTTCCTGCACTCTGGAGGCGTGGCTTCGGAGAGAAGACTGAGGGAAAGGGGCTTGGACTTTTGATTGTGTATTTTCAAAATGTGGCCTGCTCAAACCATTTTTCCAGGATCACCAACCCCACCTTTAATGATTTGATCTGAGTTTGCCAACGCAACAAGTGAAAAGACATGAACTGAAGGATCTTCTCCCCCCATGTGGATCACTAATGACTGAATCACAGGAGTTTCTACATTCCTCCAGAAGCACACTGACCTTGCTGAATGTGACTCTCCTCAGTTGGCTGCACCTGGGAAAATAGCAGAGAACTGATAGGGCGAAGATTAATACATTTATCAGATAGAGAAAGGGGCTAGAAATGCATTTCTAGTAAGTCCTCTCCTGTGGTGCCTAAATTGTCAGGGCATAAAGGTGGGTAGAAAAGCACAGACCCACATATTGTTAAACTCAGGCCAGTCAGGGCAGAGAGACAGAAGTTCTTTCATTTCTATATGAACAGAGAAAGTGAGAGAGAGAGATCTGGTTTGAATGGTAAATTATAACTTGTAACAGCACATAAAGAATAAAGTAAAAAAAAAAAAAAGAAAAGCTCCTACCTTACTTTTACTAATTAGAATGGACCTCAAGCTACATCTTAATGAAGTACAAAGTGTAGAACCAATAGCCTGTATGGTGTGGAGTTTTCATATTGAGTCTGATCATGAACAAGCTCCAGCACCTGAATGTTTTAATCCTAAAGCTCATTAAAAACCTGGAGGCAGGATTAAAAAAGAAGTAGCCGTTGGTTGTGTGTTCATTACCAGTTGAAAAATGTTCCACGTGTTGTTGAGCATGATTCTTTTAGCGTGTTGCCTTGCTGTTTTACTTGCCAGGGTTTGAACCAAGGGTGAAAGATCCAACCTGCTGCCTTTAAAACTCTCCCCGCAGGGCTGTCATTGACAAAACCCAATTTGAGCCCCATTCCTGTCATTTGTAACCCTCCTATATCCTCATAATCCTCTACCTGAGCTCTGTATATGAAATTGATAAATCAGCCATTCAGCCACAGTCAGACAAATGAAGGTGAGGTGCATTGTGATGTGTATATTGTAAAAACAACTTTCCTTTAAAGGCACTGTCTGTCCAGCTCATCAGCCACCCAACCCCACGTCTAACAACAGCTGAAGAATAAAAGACACCTGTACTTAAAGGTCAAATACATGCAGTCTGATGAGAACTGAAGTGAACTGACTATCCAAAGCTGAATTAAGCATGTTCTAATTTCCTTCTTCCCTCTGGTCCTCTTAGCTCTGGTAAATATCCAGTGTACCCTTAGCTGTTAAATAACTGATGCATTGAAATTATCATGAGATTAGCCTATAAGAAAGATATTAGAAAGATAATGAGTGTACTGTATTAAATTGGTCTCAGGAAATAAAATGGTTTTCAAGTCACCAGGATCTGCAAGATGTTAAATTATTCATATCACACACTGTATATTGTGCATATATGTCGATGTGACAGGGAACACCAGAAGAATGAATAATGACATCGTCAGAGAAGAGAGACCCAATATCAACCTGTCAGGGAAATTCAATTCATGCATGATGGAGAAAATGAACGCAAAGAGTTCAGATGCAAAGGCAGCACAAAACAACACAGAACTCTCAGAGGTCACAGGACAGCGACTCTGTCTATGAACGGATAGCAACTACACTGAATCACCATTATTAATGTGTGTCACCAATGAGTTAGTGAAAGTACTTTTGTATACTCTGCTGTGATTCACAGTGAATTGTTTCCCACATTAAATCCAAAGATCAATCATAATGTGATAACTCAGTTGCATATAAGCCCTTTGGCCCATGTGCAGTACATGTACAGCGTAGTTTTACACTGAACTGAATTAGTGCTTCACATATGTGTCATGTGGCTGATGATGCCTTAGATAAGTCAACTTCATTTGTACAGTACATTAAAACACAGCTTGAGCTAATCAAAGTGCTGTCCAATTGACAATAATAATGAAGTAGAGCAGATGTATTAAATAAGCAAAACACATGGAAGATATAGCAAATATCTTGTATCGACAGACATACAAACAAAATGAAGAAAATAATGGGCAAATACACAATAATGAACCTGACAATGGACTAAAAAGTTATTAAAGCTAAAAAGGATAATGCATTAAAAAAATTTCTTTGGCCTGGATTTAAAAATAGAGATGGAAGGAGCACATCTAACATCTAATGGAAACTGGTTCCATCCAACTGCAAAGGCCCTGTCACCTTTTAGTTTGGCTGTGATCATGGGATGAATGTGGGGTAAGTCTGAGTCGCAGTGGATAATGGATATGGAAATGGATAATGGATATGGAAAAGGATGTGATGCAAGGTCGGGTCTGGGCCATTAAGACTGTTAAAAGTAATCAGGAAGGTCTTCGATTGAAATCTGAAGTGACCCACGTTGTGAGAGGACTTGGATTTTTATCAGGAAAATGATTTGTATTTCACACCTTTGGCATAATCAAAGCCTAATCTGAGTTATATATATATTGTTTATTGTTTATTGTTTTTTTCTTCCTGTAGTTAGGTCAAAATTAGGAAAGACATGTTTTGTGATTTATATGGCTGTAAGTAGTAATTTTAAGTATGATTTCCATTGTTAAACAAGTCCTTCTACCTAAACAAAGAAAGTGATTTTTTTCATCACTTCCCAAAACGACCCATATGACACTGATGGGTGCATTTCCATTGATTGGCTTAATGTGCAATTTGTGCAAAATGTGAATTTACTCTTTGTACGAAATGGTTTTTCAGACGATTTTGTCACAGTGATATTTTGCAAAGTGAGATAGAAATGTTTTCTTGAATACACTTTTCTTTTTTCATTGAAGTTGTGGCACCAGCTGTATCTTGCCCTGGGGAGGCAGTTTCCAACTGAGAGACAGGCTGCTGGATATCCATTGTCACATCAAGCTGCAGTGATTGTATACAAGAGAATGAATCACAAACCATTTTCAGTTGTAATCTGTCGACTTTTCTAACCAACTTACTAATATGTCACACAAAACTGCAATGGAAGCTGGAATCAAGTGATGGCAAGATGGATTAGAACACAGCCCAAAAGTTATCTATAGGTCCAGCAGTGTTTCCAAAAGTCTCTATTTTTAGTGCCGAAAAACTCTGAAAAAGTAGTAGTATGGACGTTGGCTTGGAAACAGCATGCAAACAGTCTCTAGTGTAAAAGTCATACATTAAATGAGATCCTAAGTAATCTAACAATGATTCAAACTGTGATTTAGATCTGACAACACAATCTTATCAGATTGATTAAGAAACCAGCTGCATATCAACACCACCACTCCAGTCCATAAAGGAAACACATGACAACTCCACCACTGTCTGATGTCAGGAGGGGAGGAGGGAAAAGAAAAGATCATTCCCCCGTGAAATGTTCTTTGATGTCACTACAAAAGGATGAAGCACAGATCTCCTGGGACTCCCCTCGGCAGTGTCCTAATATATTTCACTTTTCATCCAGGAGTATGGAGGGGATGAGAGTGAAACAGCACTTGTATTCTCACTTGATTGATCCCTTGATCATTTCTTTAACTTCATGTCCCCTCTAGGTTTTCAAGTTGTTGAAGTGTTCATCTTGCCTCTGACAGGAGTCCTCAACCTTGCATTATAATGGTCGGTCATGATGTGATAAATTATATTCCCAAGGCGAACAGATGGATTGTCATCTCTGTCTCTGTGTGTGCCAGAGAACAACTTCCAGACATGATGGCTTTCTTCTTCTTTTTTTCAAGCTGCAAAGTGCTCATCTCAATTTAGTCTGGAATATTTGGAGCCATTTTCTGCACAGTGTTTCTTCCTAAAAGCCCAGCTGCTCCAACAATTATATCTAAACGTGGATTTGACACATCAGTTGCATCCGCAGTCAGGACTTTGGCTCCAATAGTCCTGGCTCTCATCTGAAATGCTGCTGGGAGCTATAAATGACTAGAGTGTGTATCTGGAGGAATAATGATATGATACCGAGCAACTGTGAAGTGGAAGGCTGAATGCATCTGAATACAGCACAGGAGGTGGGAGGTTAGAATATCTGAAAATGTGACATTAAAACATGAGATTCAAACCAGATGTCGGAAAACAGTTGGGGATAAAATGTTCAAAGTCTAAAGGATGATCCTCGTGTGATTGCATTTGTGCTTCCGTTTTATTGCAGAGAATCATATATACAAATCCATACAGCCAAGGGCATTTTATACTGTAAAACATATGCTGGTCATGGACTGTAAGGCATGAGTAATTTCAGAATACCAGCCTTGAAGCAATATTACTTCTCTCCCTAGGTCTTGCTGTTACCTCATTTATGCACCTGCATGTGTGGTCATAAATGTGAAAAACTGTACAGCCCATTTGTAAAAACAAACATTACACATTGTGAGGTAGAGATGCATCCTAACAAAGGATTTTAGCAGATCTGGTCCTTTTTGGATGACTGGACGGCTTAATGTGAAATCCTGACTGATTATCCACTTTGCTCTATTTGATACAAAAGCCTGTTGCTGAATACGTTGAGGTGCATCAGGGTTATTGAACGTGTCACAGAATTGACTTCCACTAAGCCATTTTGGATAATGAGAAACCTGAAATGACTGAGGACCTGGCTACTGATTGTCCTTCTACAGACAGCCTGTTTTCATCACGTAGCAGCGGGTGAAAGATCAGGAGAAGTTCTCCCTTTAACCCCAAAGGTTCCCACACACTCCCGTGCTTGTCACATTTGATTAAGGCCGCACTTTAAATCATTATCAAACAGCAGGCAGAACCTTCCCGGACAAATTTATCATGCTGATTAACAGGCCTCACCAACACGTTACAAAATAAACTGAATTGAGTGTGTTAAGTTGCTGTTGGGTAAATAGATTGAGTTTGCTACAAAGTCATTGTTAGCATATAAGTGTTTACCGTTCAATCTAGGAGAAACGTTCAAGTTCAGCATCAAACGTCTTTGACTCACTAAAAACCATGTCTAGAATTGGAAACCAACGCTAATGTTAATCATTATGTTGCTTTTATTTATCATCTCATTTCTTCTGCTCAAGTTAGCATGCTAACCAGCTAATTAGCCTGAAATAGCGGCCCCATGGTGGCAGCAGGAGTACTGAACACTGGTTGTCATGGTTAAAGCAATAAGCTTACCAAATGCACTAACAGCAGCATACTTTGTTGCTGTGTTCAAAGTTGTTCTCGTTTGGTTAGGTTTAGATTAAAGTTGTGATTGCGGGCTAAAATAAGTAGGCTATTTCCTCAAAATTAGACACCCCGTTGTCCTGGTTACAATATAAATAGCATGGTGTCTCATGGGAATTGAAAACCACTCTTCTGTGTTCCTGAGTTATGTTGACTCATCCATCTACTCCAACACTCCCTTTAATGTTTTATACCATGTCACCAAACCTTTCCTTCCCTCCTGTCAGGATGACTGTGAACATTAAATGTTGCCAAACAACAAAATGTAACAATAGATCATAATCTAGTGCACAAATGACATGGGCTCATTTATTACACGAGGAAAGTCTTGTTATATTAAGTTACATTGCATTGAGCTGTCAGGGCCGTGCAATATGAATAATAAGAGTGTAACAGTTTAATTTCCTTCCATTATGTCTTTCAACAGTTTTATCACGTATGTGCCGCAATGGAGACATTAATATTTTTGACTTGTTTCTACTATATGCTAACTAGAGCTCATTCATCTCCAACTGGTCCTGAACAGCGAGCTAGTTGGAGGTTTTCTGTAAGACTTGTTGTGCTCCATCCATCATGTGAACAAGCAACAAATCCTGTTTTTCACAGCTACATCACAATGATGTGATTAATCTGTTTTCAAAAACACTCTTAACTTCTGCCGTCCGTGCTTTTCTCTCGTTTTCATTGTTTTGAGTCCAAAATAAATCTACAAGGCAAATATTATAATCTCATTAAAACTGCACTGTAAAGTTGTCATTGTCAGCATAATGGAGTGAGTGGATCCAGGGAATGAAAAGACTTTTCTCACCAACTCAGTGCACATAAATACAGAGGATGGAGGATGTAATGGTGCGGTGAGGCGGACTGTAGCACAAAAAAAAAAAAGAAATAAAGAAACAAAATGCGGTATAGTGCCATGGGAAAAGAACATTTTTCCATCGCATTTACTACATTATTTGACTGGTGCTCTTTTAATTGCATCCTCTTGATGCACCCTCATCTGCAGTGGGTTAATGGCATCCATCTGGAGAATTAGAGCCACAAACCATTTATCTACACTCCTAATATGCAGATAGATAGATAAAATGGACAGACAGGTTCCAAGCAACCTCATCATATATTTCTCTGACTGTGTTACATGCAAGTGAATTCACAGATAAGTGGCTTTATAACATTGTGGAAATGTGTTTTCTACCTCAATAATTTGCATATATGACATACACATTGATTGACACTTTCCTCTAGAGATTTTCTTGAGGCTCTATCAGATCATAGGCTATATTTAGACTGGACCATGACTACAGATAACAGCATCTAATAAAAACATTATGAACAATGTGGGCTGTTGTCTGCACTGACTAGTTTAATATAAAACAACGAGGACATCAACAGATAACACTTTTGTATTTTGTAAGAAGGCAACAGTGGCTTGAAAGAAATTATGGCTGTTATCACCTTTTTATTCTTGATCAATGATAAATTAAAATTCCACCACTGAGAAATATCAGTAAAGGGTAAATGCATTCTGCAAACTCTTTCTGTCCATCATGCCCTCAGATATTTAATCATATTGCAAAATTGGGAAATGTATTTCAGCTAGAGCCATCAGTATCATCACACATCTTCTGACACTAAAAAGGACAGCATTAATCATGGAGTGAACCAAGGCTCTTATATATAGGTTTCATTGTGGATGTGTTTAAACAGTGTGAGAGAGCTGTGAAGATATGTGGCTCTCATTGACTGACTGATCTGACGGATGAGACTGAGCAGAGTCCCAGGTGCGGCCCATGAGGATAAAGAGCCACACCTGCTGCCAATGAAGCCCTTTATATATTTCTGATGGAGGAACCTGAGTGCTGGCAGCAGGAGGAGTGTAATCACACACCTGAAAACATCTGCGCTGACCGAGCACATTTGATTTGGTTTCATTAATTCATTTGCGTAAGTGTAAAGAGCCACAGGTGCAAATCAAAACAAAATTTCTCTCCCATTTTTCCTGATTTTACAGATAATGTAACTGGATTTCATTTTTTCATTTATACCGCTTTGATGAAGTCACATAAAGTCATGTGAATACTTCTTTTGGTTGGACAATCCTCATTGATCTAATGATCAACCTAATGAATGTTTAATTTCTTAAACACCTAAAAGCACCTATGGACTAACTTTTAATGTAATTTTTCCACCAAGTCTCTATGACTTTCTTTAAAAAGGGTAAATAACACTTAACTCTAATACATCCTACCTACTGCTGCTTTACTTTGTTTACTTTCCATTTATCAATATCAAATGTCAGTGTTCTTCCCAGAAATGACATTCACACTGACATTTTTGTCTGGATAATTAAATAAAGTATAGGAAAATAAAGTGCAATCAAAAAATGCCCCTGACTAACTGGACTAAATCACAAACTGGGGCTGCATTTTAAACCCAAAGCTGCCTCATTTGGTTTTCAGGAAACATATTCATTCCCTCTGTGTTGACTGATTTCATCACAACACATTAATTTTTGTGACCTTTGAAAAGCTTTTATTATTATTATTATTTGATTCATGCAAAGTCAATGTTGAACCATTTTTGCTTTATCCGGACTCCATAATTTTTATGCATAGTCTCTGCTTGAAACAGTTTGGGACACGTGACACTGAAGATGGAACAGGGAGGGAACTGATCAGGGAAAGATGGGCAGATGGGCTGGCTTTGAGATCTTTGCTTCCAGATTTGTGATGATTTATTGGGTTTTATCTGGTCCAATACACACGATCAATATTTTCCAGGAATGAAGGCAACAACATTTCAATAGGATTAAAATCTTAAGACTAAAGATGTATTTAAAGGATTAAGATGAATTGTTTAAAGGATTAAGATCTGTCACTGTTTTAATCGTGATCAGTAATATTTGTACAATACTCAAAATATTCCCTTTCTTGGTGACTGCAAATGTTTTTCAGCTCAAAGGAGGCAACAGATGTTGTCTGAGGGTGTTCACACATCCACCAGAAGGTCTTCCACACTTGACCCTGCTCTTTACTATGACGAACAAACCAAAATATAACATCCCACTCAGCAACACATGCAATCAGTCAGAGGCCAGAGGTGACATCTCGACAGCAGGCATTACTCTTACTAATAAGCCCTGTCAAAGCAGAGCACACCACATATCCATCAACCAATAACAAACCTGTCTACTGGCTTAAAATGCAGGGCAATGCCTGTTAATCACAAGTCTGAGGCAAAATAAATGGTCTTTCAAGAGCTGAAGTTTCACTGTCAGTGTTTCCTGAGCTGAGTTCAAAGGGAGGATGGTCAGCTGAGACGCTGTGATGAAACACAGTTTGTCTTCCCACATGTCTGCTTCAGATATTTTTATTATTATTACTTAATTCAGAACCTGTTATGACATATTTTTGGTTGCTGTGGAGGAAGCTGCACTGTGTGGTTGGCTGATGGCTGATGGCAGCTCTGGTCAGATCACTCCACACTCCCGGCACTAACTCTGTGTTTCTTATTTAACTTGGATTAAAACAGACGATTGACTTAGTTAACTTCTGTATCGCCTCCCGCTTCTTTTTGTTGTGGCTTTGAGCCGGTCGTTACACTACACACTTAAATTACATTGATTTACATAATAAGTGCATTGTAAACAGGCAAATATCTTCCAAATCAATAGAAACACACAGACATTTGCATGTGAATTCCCAGCATCCCTTTTCATCAGCCGATTAGAATTTCAAATGTTTCAAATGACTATAAACATCAAACATACTGTTGTAAGATGGCCATGATTAAATAAAAAGAAAGAAACTGTTGTGCGTGCATGGCACCGAGGATCACAGAAAATGTCAGCCATTGTTTCCTTATGGAGATGACATCGACTCATAGGCACACAACAGATTGTTTTTATTCAATAAAAATGTAATACTTCTTTTTATTTCCCCATCTTTTTCCAACTGTCCCTCAAGAGACAACGTCACAGGAGGACACTTAAGTTACATCAGAAAAAATATCTGAAGCGTTTTTGTATTGAGTGTCAGTGATTATTATGCCTCAACAAATTTCCTGATGTTGCTGCGTGCACGATGTGGATAGCTGACATTTCAAAACATATTGAGTTGTAGACAAACATTTCAATCAGCGATCTGACAGGAATTTGTGTGGATCACATGCTGACTGAAAACAACAATAACTGTGCAAATAATTCATCCAAGACACAGTCAGAAGCAGACAGGTGGACAAAACATGGCGTCTCGTCAGTGAAAAACAACATCAATAATGATGCTAATATCCCTCTTGCTGATGCACGCTTCAGTGATTGGATCTATAAATGCATTCATCTGTATTCAAACCAACAAGTGGAAACTGCTGAGTTCTGCATCCCCAGACCACCAGCCGAGTATTTATTTGATTATTTATGGATCAAAACTGTACTGAAATTCTTCTACACAATGCACTCAGCTCCACATTTGAATACGAGGGCCACTGCTATCATTCACTAGCAATCGTTTTCATATTTCACATTTTCACTTTTGGGGCCAGAGGCCCCTGAGATCGGTCTTCAGACGAATAGAGTTGACAACCAACAAGTACCACCACACTAATGGCCATCAGCCCGAACAGGTAGCATGTTAATGGGGGCTGTATCTCCTGTCCAGATACCTGACTGACCTTACTTGGTCTAAACTACAATGCCTGAGGCAATTATAGGACCCAGCCATTTTATCCAAAGTATCTAAAAACACATTCATCACCCATGAGCACACTTGAGAACCTCAGGCGGAGACATTAACGTCAAATATGAGTTTAGATCAGCATGAGTCATCACAAAGAAAGTCTTTATTGATCTGATTTCAGGACAGTGCCACGATTCTTTTGATTAATTTATTGTGACAAAGCGTTTGTGGGAGCTGTCCCCTTTCCTCAGGCCACATACAGATTATATATTACCAAAAGACTGAGGAGCCCCTCAGGAGGGAAACTAAGCTGTATGACCGAACTACAAGCATCTCTCTGATCTTTATTACCCTCTTGCATCTGCTTGAATAATATTAAAAATATGAGTTGTATTTTGTTTTCGTTTTATTCTGTGGTGACACAGAAAAAAATACTTTAAACCCCCTATTTATCATTTATAACTGTGAAGAGATAAAATGCATTCTGTGTGCGACTCTAAGTGAAGATTGGTGATGGCGGTGAATTTGTACACTTTATAGTTCCATCAAGTTCATTTTTTTCCTTTTTCATAATGTTCTTTTCTTCAGACAATGTAGGTCTAAACAGATTTACAGATTTACAGAGCATTTGATATGATGAATTTGTACACTATAGGGTTAATAATAATTTAGTGAACCACAATTTTAATAATATAAAATAGCTGACAAATACTATACACATAAGCAATGAAAAATGCCTAATTATAGTGGGAAACAAGCTTTGCACTCAGAGTCACATCTCTTAGAGCAGTCAGATGGAACAAGAACTGTTTATTTGTTCAGTGACGCAGGGAAAGCTTGGCAACAGACAGCCGGGTCCAGATGGTTATATAGTAGCAGAGAAAGTGTCCAAACAGGCAGATTAATGCAGACAACAACAACAAGTCTGGAAGGCCATGGCTAGGAGGAAGACTCAATAAACAATCTGACAAAGAGGTGGAAACGTGTGGGTGTGCTGTATGTACGAGGGGTTTTTTAAGGAATAAGGAGCAGGTGCACAGGTGGGTGGTGGGATCAGGTGACTGGAACTGGTGCGAACACTGAGGTCAACATGTTGTCAGATGGGATCGGGAAGAAGGAGTGGTGACAGTGGAGTTACTGACAGAGCAGACAGGAAAAACCAAACCACCTTCTCTTACAGTTGCTCTGTGGGATTCCCAGTGGCTTCATGTTAAAGCTTCAGCTTTATTCTCTGGTTCTACTTTTAAATGGTTTCAGTTTAAGATTCTCAGCTTTTAATTTTTATGATGTGATGTGTGTGTTTTTTTCCTCTGTTAAAATGTCTTGATATACTCAGTTCCTTTTTCTAAAGCACTTGTGTTATAACAAATGAAACCTGTTTTATTTTCAGTTTGGTCACATGACTTCACTCTTGAAAATCTCACATAGGCTTGGAGTAACATTACTTTTGCAATATCTTACTCAGTGGATTATCTGTCCTTCTGATCGACACCAGTCTGCACGCTTTTGCTCGCTTCATTACAGAGGAGGTTTTGCTGTATGTTTTTCCTCCACCTAGAACAAAGTGGTGGGCTGAAGCTTTGTGCATTGTGCTGAGATGAGGATAAACTGATGTGAGGCCCAATATGACCCCAGAATTTCAAAAGCAGACATTGCACACTAAACATGTGTAAAGCATTAATATAGAGCCCATGGGGCAAACACTTGACATCAGTTTCAGATTTTGAGATGCAGCCAAACAGCATCTACATGTTTTTTTTTACCCTCCTCTACACCGCTAATTGTGGCGCCCACCCCCATATGGTGCCAAGCCTGCAGCTACAGTGTCAGTCCCATGTGCTGTAACTGTCTAATGTCAGTACCAGCTAATCAAGTTAAGTTCCTTCCACGGGCGTGCATGGAAATTGAAAACAATGTTATAATATTGTTTCTATTTGACATGTTACAACAAGTCATCCATAGGAAATTATGCAAAACAAGTCCCTGCCTCTGAAGCACAGCATCATGTTGTCAGCTATTTGTAAATCTATCACTTAATTTGTCTGTAAAGTTGTCCCACTCTTTGTTTCAAAGCTGTGATTTACCAAATCAATTCACTAGCAAGGACTGGTAATGTGTTAAGATGTGAAATTCAATGCTGCTTGTGCTCATAGGTTGTATGTTGCACCATCTTGACTTGGGCCAAGTTTGAATTTAAGACGCTGGTGCAGTTGGCTGTGAACTGAAAATGCAAATCTTTGTTTAGTTGCTTGAATACATAGCCTATGACCAATTTATGTAAGTTTGTGTTGTCAAAATAACTTGTATGTCTCTGTTCCTACAGCCTGAAATCTCTCACAAATGCATTCCTTAATATAAACTGCAGTTGCTTGTGCACATTCAAGCCTGCACCATTCAGTTTCTTGAATTGGGTCATTAATGTCTGATCGATTTGTTTTGTCTTTGAAGTATAGCCAGTGCAACATATGAAAGCTTAATTATTCAAAATAACAAAAATCTGAATTATTCAAACCCTGGTCTCATTGTAAATGAATTCACCAGGCAAATATCTCAATCAACTCTTTATTGGCTCCGGGAGAAACTCATCAGATGTTGACTGAGATGCAAAATCCGAAAATGCATTTTTTCTGCCCTTTGATTCTGCGCATTTATCTCTGCTACCCCTGAGGTTGTTTTGGCAGCGTGCAGAGAAATCCCATTTACAGTTTACCTTTTCCCTCTGAACCACATCATCCCTCTGCTTTGGACTGAGCTCTGGGTGAAGGCCCAGCTCGTCAATGGGTAACTGGTTGTTTCTTTCAGACTACACCGAGGGACAGTCACCTGTATAAGCTCTACGTCTTTACGAAATCCCTTTGCAAAGTATAAGCAATTGTTCCACAGCACAAACAGAGAAAGTGGTTTAGGTCAGATCAATAAACTCTGCTCTGACTTTCCCCTGGTTTAATTACGCTGCCTCTATCCTGCCCTGCCTTGGGCTCCGTGGGATCTCAGTCAGCTGTACTGTCAGTCATGTCAGCTCAGTGGGAAGTGATTGAAGCAGACATCCTAGGTGTGTTGCACCAATTGCCCTTTCCCTCACTCAGTGGACATGAAATTTAAATTGCTGCCACACTGCTGGATGAGAGGAGAAGGTTCCGCACAGATCAGATAACTACATTTATTGGCAAGGCGACTGAGGTCCCTTCAATAGCCCTTATCTCACATGGGACACCAAGAGTGGTTTGACAAAGGTTAATTAGAAGGTTTTTTTTCTCTTTATTGTCTTAATTGTCTTGTAAAAAGGAGACTTTGATGATTATCAGTCAATTCATCATTATAATCCTGCAGCATTTGAAACTGAAAGCTGCTCTTTATAGATTTGATGAGCTGACTTTAAATGAAATGAAATGCAGACACACAACTAATATTGTGTAAAGATTCATATAGCTTTAAAACAGCGCAAGGAACTGAAGGTGATCAAACATCCAGAAGTTTCACGCATAAACTACTTTAGTTCTCTGAGGAGTTTTTGCACCCGGGGGGTTAGTGAGATAAGTCTGGGCTCACTGCTGTCACAGAGGTTGGTTTCCTTTAGGCAACGCTGATCACTGTGTTAGTCTGTGGTGCACGGTTAGCCATGATGGAGGCCATTTACCAACTCTCTGTAAAATAGGGTCACTGCTCACTCTCTTTAACAAGAAAGTCTGTCTTTACAAATGTTTCAAAGTTTTTTTTATGTGCCCTTGGAGAGATTCTTCAGACTGTTTGTTTTCAGGGAGACTGGTCCATTATTTTTAACTGTAAACTGTGGGAAAAGTTACGGTGACCACTGAAATATATGAAAACACAAACTCGCCACAAAATCAGAAAACAACTTCATCAGTTGGACAGCTCGTGAATTGTAAAAACGCACAACACGACAGAAGTGTTTCTGGGAGCACAAAAAGAGTGACGGGGCTCGCTTTTGTTCAACACTTCAGAAGTTCAGAAGATGGCGATCTGTTAGTGGTGTTTGAAAATTGGTGAATTTGTTTGATTTATTATGACATTAATTTCACTTATATGACTCAGATATTATTGCAAATAGTTAGCTGGTATGGTCACTTCTTGTTGTGTTGTGTGTTTAAGTTATTTTCTAATTTTGTAGTGTTTGTATCAATGCATGTCTTTTCTTCAGTTGCACTGTGCTGAGCTCTGAGGGCCACCATAAAAAGATGTTTGTAACAGCAGCAGTGCCTGTGCAAAATTACATTGCTAAGTATTTTAAATTAAATCTAATTACATGATGTCCTGAGGACCACAGCCTCCAGGGAGTATGATAACAGCTTGGTCATGACATTATTGCCCTATATTATATTTTGTGTTCACTTGGGGCGTTTCACTAAAAGCTAAAACATGGCAGTGCAGTTTTCCAGTCAAGGAGCACAGGTTGGTTTCTGGGTGACTGTGCAGAAACAATGAAGCTGCCATCCATTGTGAACTATGTGCTCTGTACTTGATGGGAACTTGGAGGAAGCACAGGCTGATCTGACTAAGAGATTTTGTGTGAGTGTGTGTGTGTGTGTGTGTGTGTGTGTGTGTGTGTACAAAGGGTGACAGGCTGTCAGTGGAATAAATGGCACAGCAGGTTTGCGTTCCCAATCCAGTCTTCAATAAATCCATTAAATACAGTCACTCATTGCCAATTCAGAAAAGGGTCTTGGAGCCAGCTGATCAGCGGCTTTATGAGATTACTAAATCAGGACCAGCAGTTCATGTTAAACAGGCGTCATCACTGTAAACACCCTCCTGCTCTGAACCGAACGCTGGAGCCTTTGCCGCGTGTTCCCAGACTCAATTATCTACATTTTTAGGCCATTTTGGGCTAAATAAATTGGGTTCCTGTTTTTTTGAAGTGGTAAATATTTCACCCCACCAGCCCCTCCAGCCCCTCCTCACAGCACCACTTGCCCACACTCTTCCTCCTCCACTCCCTCACTCCATCACTTTGGCGAGGCGTGTGAAGTCTGCTGTTCAGCAATTTATACTTCTCCCAAAACTCCTCTCTCTGCCTGTGCCTACTCACCCACATGCCACCACAAGTGAGATATATGATTCTGGGAGCTCCGACACTCTGGGAAACATTCACATTGCTCTGCTCAAAATCGCAAACTACTTAATAAGATTATAAAAAACATATTTGTTGATTTGCAGTGGATATTAATGTTGCAAATACTTTCATCTTCAACTGACCTCATTCGGGATGATTTCAAATTCATTACAGCAGGAAAAATAAAAGTGGTCTCTACATGTCCATTTAATCTTTGTATAACCTAATATTACAAGTTATGTTACAAGTTTTTCATGAGGCATTGGTGAAGGGTGATTATACGTCTTTTGTACAGATCCTGCAATTTCCATCTTCTCTGCTATTACTTTCAAAGACGTAATCCAAGCCAAGCAACAATTATTTCTCTACTTTGATGTCAATGGTCTGAGACAGCACAGCCTAATGTTAGACTTCATTGAAAAACAAGACAATACAGGTGATTTAAGCGACAGTCAAAGCATATGCAGAAAGGTAGACAGTGCAGACACAGATCATTAGATCATTTTTATGTGACTCGGCCTCCGAGAGATGATGTTTGACAAAACTCTACCTATCACCACTTAGAGAGAGAGAGAGAGAGAGAGAGAGAGACTTGCTGGGACTGTTATCGTCAACAAATCACGTTTCATGTTTTATCTGTAGCCTATTACATGTTACTTTTGACTGATACTAATCTATTGGATATGAATGATAGATTATAATTTATTTGTTGTAAATATTGCTTTCCTTTATTGTTATTACCTCTTTGATTCCAGACGCTTGCTTTGGCAATACGTACAGTGTTACGTCATGCCAATAAAGCCATTTGAATTGAATTGAATTGAGAGAGAGAGAGAAAGAGGGAGAGAGAGAGAGAGAGAGAGAGATGCTCATGAAAGCATCGCTCATCAAATGGATTCAACTGACAGACAGATAATCACAAGGAAAACACAGGATCAAAGACGGACTGATTACAGGTTTAAGATATCAAAGTGATGCTGCGTGTTAAATAACAGGCTGAGAAATGGAAAAAACTTGAATCGAGTAAGTCAACTCTGCTCGAGTCACGAGTCAGCTTCACATATTGAGACACAAATCAAATGTGAAACATGAAGTCAAGACAAAAGAATAAACCTGACAGGGCTGACATTTCATTTGCTGTATTTTATCATAAAGCAAAATGCTAAGCAAATTCAAAATGGACATTTGGGATATCACCAGCGTTATATCAATCCTTTAAATAACTCCTGACATCATCAGTCATGGAACAAAATGGCGGGCACTTTCATCACCGTGAAGTTTTTCTTTATTTACACAACAACCTTCAAAACTCTAACTAGATTCAACATGGAACGAGTAAATCTTCTCTGTTATTATGTTTATTTTCCATTTCGTCTCATTAGCTTGTTGTGATTTATGTTTTTATAATGTTCTCACCTCTTACATAATATTCAGTGAGAACATGGAGGTGGTCCTAATGGGATTTTAGCCTAATAAATGATAAATGAACAAATCTAATACCATTTCTGTTCGGCTCTTTATATGCTCTGCTCCCTTGAGATATCTGGATGTGTCGTCGATGAAAATGATGAATGTTACTTTATAATGCTGCACTGACATTTTATTCTCTCACCTTTCATAAACAGTGGGGGGAAAAAAACTTATGCAGCTCAAGTGATTTTTTTCTTGTAAATCTCTGGAGTTTTTTAAATTTCACACACACTTACTGTCAAGTTTCAAGACAACACCTTCGAGCAGGGTTGATGATGGTCATAGGATTTGTCCTGGGATGTTTTATAAAACCTGTGAGAATCTCATTAAAGTCAATTATTCTCTTTCTTCTTTTTTTATTGCTTGCACTAAACCAAGAGCAGTAAAATCAGTGAGTGGATACAATAGTTTGAGCAGCTTGTCCCTAGTCCCTCCTGACTGTGGCAGTATTTTTAGACAGTGAGCACTTGGTCCTAACAGGTATACAGTAAAACAAATCTGACAGGCGTCAGATCAGATCTGCTCTGAGGGTTTCTCAGACTCTCCCAGGTGTGCTGGATGTATCGCTGGGAGGTTTAGTTTGTCACTAACACCTGTTTCAGAGTGAAAGGGATTGCTGATGGCAACAATAGTACATCAGTAAAAACAGCTAAAGAATAGAAATCAGCATGTCTGGAGCACAATGTCTGATTTCTATCATTTCAATCTAGACAATCTTACATTAGCATTAATGCTATTCCGTTATAAGAATTAGGAAGAATATATATTGAAATGGGTAGCATGTTGTTGGCAGTGTTGCCTCTCAGAGTTCGATTCCCAGGCCTTTCTGTGCAGAGTTTGCATGTTCTGTCCAGGTACTCTGGTTCCCTCACAGTCCAAAGACGTGCACACTATGTTGACTGGTGACTGTAAACTGCCTGTAGGTATGTCAGCCCTGTGATAGATTGGCTACCTGTCCAGGGTCTACCCCACCTTCACTCTATGTCAGCTGAGATTGACTCTAGCCCCAACCCTGCATAGATAAGCAGTATAAACAATAGATATGTGGATAAGTTTAAACCCCACATAGACATCACTGATGTCTGTGATATTATTATACTGTTTATTGATGGTCTACACAGCAGTGTTATAGTGTACATTTTCTGTAGTTTCTCCATGCTCTTCTATTGCCTTGTGTTTGCTTTTCATTTTCCCACGTGGATTCATTTTTCTTACACTGAAGCTACAATATGTGTTTCCAGATGATAAAATAACCATAAAATGAAGAAAAGTCAGGCACAGAGTGACTGTAGAGTGAAGGAGGCAGTGATCATCTATGCCTCATTCATGATTATACCTCCAGGATGAACCAACTAGTTGTAAATATGTGTTTATGTCTATATTGAATCATCACATAGTAATACCTACATTCTAACAGGACGAGAGGGCACTGCCTATGGATTTCCATTTGCCACTGAAAGACTGCCAAACTGGCATCACAGTGGACACTTAATGCGTCTGCCATTTTCAGTGGCTTGATTGCAGCCTCGCACATATTTTTGGACATGATTGTGCCATTTCCCTGGGCAAAGAGTTCCAGCTTTAGTCATACCATGCATGTCATAAACACAAGAAAAGATTTAGAAAACAGGCACCCGGTACCAGGCAGAAATCTTAGCTGCTTTGAGCCATATATGCAGCATACATAACATCTGCATTCATATACATAGTCTAACTCATTCATCTATGCTTGTAACTCATGCTAATTAAACATCAACAGCTGAGCTCTGAACATTAAAAAGACATCTTATAATAGCAAAGTTGTGTCCTCTGTTGCTAAAGCCTTTAATAATAGACAGAGAGGCTCCTGCAATGATGCACATGGCAAATATAAAATATGGGGTCATAACATGTTTGATGTTCATTTGACTGCTTTGAATGAGGCTGACTGGACGGCCTGAGACCGAGACAGGATTCGTAACCCTCTTAACCTCCACTGAAACAAAAAGTAAAATCGTTTCAAGTATCTGCTTGAGCCAATCCGCTTGACTCCCTTCAGCATTTATTGCTTGAGCTGATCTCCAGCTCTGACTCATCTCCAGGTCATTGATTTCCTTAAATGACTTCAGCGTGCACAAAACTGCCCAAGCTCTCACACATTGCTCAATCAGTGGGTAATTCAAGTGAGGGTGAGACTGAGAAGATGGAGGATTAAAAGAAAAAGAGGTATCACATCAGTGGCCGTACCGTATGAGGTCAGCGCTACCTTTTATTAACCTCTGTAAATAATGTTAACAAAAGGTTCAGAGACCTGTTTTCCCAGATCAAAGATTACAACATTTGATTTTCTTGGACAATCATGTTCAGCTTGAACCAGGACAAAGGCAGTTTAGTAACACAAACACAAAGGTGCCTGTTACCTAAACAATCATCAGCATATGTTTGAAGTTTTCTTGCCTTTTCAAATTTGTGCAATACTAAGTGCATTTGTGCAAAAAAAAAATCAAACAACTGAAAAAAGAAATAAAATGTTGGAAGAAATAATACAAACAATCTTAGTGTGTTGTGAAGAGCTACATTCAACACAGACCAATGGAGACAGACTGCGTGCATAATTAATGATGTGCATTATGTCATCCTTATGGAGAATTAGGATCTCCAGTTCCCAGATGACTGATCAGGGTGTACCACAGGGATCAACATTAGGCCCACTGCTTTTTATACTTTGAACAATGGCCACACACAATGGCTCATACTGTTAATACCGCTGGATGCTAATTACTGGATTTGATTAATTACTTATGACAACCATCACATTCACCCCCATATGGGCAAGAGTCATTTCTAAAAGGCTTTAGGATACTCATGTTTTCATTTGTAAGACAAAACCTGGCCATTTATATAACCTCCAACACTTCAGATTATGCAGTTACAATAAATAATTAGAAGTAGTAATTAACCATAAACAGCATTTTAGATTACATTTAATTAATTAAGTTCCTGAGATTTAGATTCCAAAATAATTAAGTCATGCCTCAAGAAATAAACAGCCCATTTCTGCAATTACAATCAAAAAAGACATTTTACACTGAATTTGAATCACCATGACTCACTATGGGGGTAAAAAAAAAAAAAAAACACAGCAAATTACTAAACCAACATGACACTGGATTTCTGCATGCAAAAAAACTACTAAGGCAGATTTTGCATCCATAAATAGACTGCCCTTTTTCTTCTGAGCAGCCATTAAGTTATCCCGTAAGCCACATCACTGGCTCATCATAAAACACTGCACCACAGCATCTTTTTCCACTCCACCAACTTCACTAGTCTTTACCTCTCTCTATTAATTCAACTCCTCAAGCTCTTGAGGATAGCTAATGGAGAAAAACTAGTACAAACAACAGCAGCATCTTTTTGGATGGCTAAAATTTCCAAATAATTTGTCCATTCGCAACCAAAGGGGTTTGCAAGTTTTCGCAAAGGGCCAAAGAATGAAGAATAATGGTACTTTCACCAGAGTTATCTATTTGTAAAAGCTGCATTTGGGGCATCGGGTGGCTCTTTTTTTTTTATGAAATAAAGACAAAAAGCCCACAAATATACTTAAAAAAACAAAAACAAAAAACTGACCCACAGCACGTGTGTGGGTGTCCTCCTGCTACTTTTGTCATAAACAAACTGCTGAAAATAAAAGGAAAATGTCACTGGTGTTAGCTGTGAATTACCTACTGAGTTGTGGGCGCTCGTGATGATGCAGTGAGGCAGCTCTCCAGGCAGCAGGATAAAGGATCACACAGCACTTGAGTGCAGGAAGGACTGTGTTCGCTTCCTGAACTGTAGAGGGAAATGTATGGAAAGGAATCAGAGAGGTACACACCATTAATGCTAAATCAAAACCAAATATTAGGTCAAAATTGAGTTGAATTAAAACATACTTTACATTTAGCCTAACATATGCCAAGCTGGAATATAATATGTATAATTTACATAAAGATGTGTTTTTGAATTTGTAGTGACCAAATAGAGATTACTTCACGATCCAGACAGCGAGGGGTGAATCACAAACACAAGCCAAACAAAACTCAAATTAATCATAGCAAACAATAATTTGACCAAAAAAAAACTTGTGAGACACAGGGACAAAGAGTTAAGAGGCAGTTGTCAGTGGCTGTTGTGAATGGGGTCAGGGTCAGGGTCAGTTATCCCTAATACATTAGTGACATGGCTGGTGTATCTGACAGATTCCTAATCAGCTGTACAAAATGATAATTATCTTTCAAATAGCAGGCTATAATTAGAGTGGGTTACATATGGTTACACTGACCAGCTGTCCAAAGCCATCACTAGCCTGAGCTAAAGCTACATTTATTTAGTCACTTTTCCCCCTAGCAGTTACATTGAAATGAAAACTAAGTATTTTGTAACATCTTTCATTGTTCATTTACATCTAACTAAATGAGAGCTAAATTCCATCATGACAGAAGTAAAGTAAACAAACAGCTAAACTCAGGCTAACTAGCTAAACTAGCCTAGCAATTAGCTGCCATTTAAACCTCCGCTCTTGGCCGTCAAATGATGTGGTTACCCATAAACCCTTTTAAGTCACAATTTCAAACTTTAAAATTTTAAATCGTGTTATCTTAATGATTTACTGCATACCCAGTAATATAATTAAACACCCAGCTATTCACTAGTGTAAATAATATACGTTTCTTTTTTGCATACAAACTAGTTCTAATGGACAAGACGGGCAAAACAGCCTATTGCATGACAAAATAGATTTCTCTTTCATTCTGTGCAGATAAATTGTTTTTGTACGCTGCCAGAATCTTTCTGTATTATTTAGTTTGTATGGTGAATAATTAATAATGTTAATAATTATTGTATTTTGTGGCAGGAAAATGTGGCATGAAGGAGGTGGAAGGAGAGACACCTGGTTTTTTTTTTTCTTTTTTTTTTTCTTACTGCCTCAGAGCAACAGTCTCCATCCAATTATTTTGGAGGAACATATTCCATTTCTCCCAACCTTCATTTTATTCCTGAGAGATCTCTAATTAGTTGCAGTATTTTTGCACATTGCTGTCCACAGGGGACAAGTTAAGCCTTGAAACAGGGTAATAGAGGAGGCAGAACATTAAAGCTTAACAGGCTTCCAGACAAATGGTGAAGACAGCCACCTGACTTGGTTGTGCTGAAAACACCAAGACGTATGGTGTCACTATAGATCTCTACAGGATGTATGAGCATGCAGAGACAGAGAGGAGGTGGATGTGTACCTTCAATTCATCACGACAACTGGACGAGATATCAGCGTTATAAGTCAGACACCACCAGAAACCAGAGGGGGGCCCACCAAATGACATCAGTTTCCCTGGCGACGGGAGAAAAACATATCAACGAATCAAATAATAGATTTTTGTTTTTTCTGATGTTGTTGTTTATCATGTTTGCCTTTCGACTTTCTGTGGACACTGTTGCTAGTAAGTAGTGAATGAGGTGTGAATATGAAGTACCTCCATTCTTGTCACTCCATTACCTGCTCTCTGTGCTTCTCATTACAGCCTCTTCCCCCGGGAGTTCAGGAATCACATGCACTCTGACTGCAGGGCCACTGTTGGATTACATTATGCTACTGTCAGGTGCTCCTGTTATTGTTCCCCCCTGAGTCTATATATACAAAAAAAGCACTTTTAAAATGATTTATACCACTGAAAAACAGACAAAGCATTTGAAATAATATTATGTATTGGACAATGGATATCCTTATGCTTCTGGATTATTTGTATTCCTCGCAAAATAAATATTAAGTTACTGAACAATGACATTCTTGGGAAAGTAGAAAAGAAAAGACTGCATGTTTTATTGATTGTACTGCATACCTATGATCGTACTGTATACCATTTCCAATGAAGCTACTATTAAATGGCCCAAATATTTCAAATCAGTGGTGGTGATATCCTGTTATTTGTTATTTAAATGTGAACTGAAAACTGAATGTGTGACTTTTAAAAGGGGTGTTTGTGCATAGTTATATCAGTACTTTTACTGAAGTAAAGCAAGTCTAAGTTCATGTGATCATTTGTCAGGCTTTTGGTTGAACATTGGCTCAAATTAAATGAAATCTTAGATGATATTACACCCTCATGTTCCTCCACTGTTTTGGCCTCTAAAATTAAATGAAATGCAACGAAACAAAGTTGTCTGGATGTTTGTTCTTCTTCACCCAATTTAGTGAGAAACACCTTGATTGACCCCAACCGCCAATAATTCCTCTGAAATGGAGCAACATATTACATGGTTTTTAGATAAATTGTGCAATTAGAGGGCAATGTCCACATACTTTCGGTGTGATATATGGTTAAGCCAGAAGAAAATATATTATGCATACAGTGTGCACACACATATGTACTTGAGCGTGAAAGCATCACTCACCATGCATAGAGGAAGAGCACACACTGTACGGGATGAATCCAGGAAACATGCATTTTTTATCCAAGTCCTGAAAGAAAAAAAATAAAAGTTTAATGCTGTACTGCAAATGGTAGAAAGGTAATATTCATTATCATGATTCCTCCTCCCTGCTGCAAAGAATCATGTAAAGCTGATGTTCACTGCGAGTGTCTGTCACAGAGTATTGCCTCTCACAAAAAGTGCCGCTCAGTCGTAGCACAGTTATGTTAAAGGAGAAGTTCCGTTTTTTGCAACCTGGACCTTATTTCTAGCATAAAACATGTTCATTTACTCACTCATACAATTTTGGTGTAACTTGGAGTCCATCGGATGCTTTTTAGATCCATTTGAGATCCGCATATGTCCATATAATGGGAGTGATGGGGCATCGAATGAGCCATGCACCACCACAGCACGGCTCATTCACTCCATGCTCTGCAACGGTCGGCTACAGGGAACTTGTTTATAACATGGTTCATTTTTTCGTATTTCCAAATTGTCCAAACAAAATGACTAGTTGGACAAAATTCAGCAGAGGCAGAGCATAGCGTGAATGAGCCGTGCTGCAATGGCAAATGGCAATGACGTCATCAAAATGTCTGTTGTGACATCATCAGACTATGATGTCAAAATAGAACAATCAGCTTCAAAGTCAAAATATGACAACAGCAGTGACATCATCAGGCAAATAAGAGAACACAATAGCTCATTACACACATTGCTGATACAGACATCTGTTCAGAGCTCACAGTGTGATTTTTAGCCATTACGTTTTGGAACTTTTTTAAAACTAGCGCAATGGCGAATACTAGTCCAGAGCTGAAACGAGAGCTAACAGTGCGACAACTGAGGGACATGTTTGAGGTCCAAACTGTGGAGTCGAGGAATCAAATGGAGGGTTTTGCTGCCAGAAAGTCAGAAGATCAGCCTGTGGAACAAAACCTGATGGCTAAGATTGACACCCTCCAACAAAAGATTTTAGAGATCAGCCTTACTCAACTAAAAACATTAGAGCAGGAGCTGGTTCTGAAGAAAGAGTCAGAGGAGCTGAAATCTCAGCTCAACACTCAGCACTCAGTCAACTCTCAGCTCACCACAGAGTTAGAGACGGAGAGAAAGAAGAACATGTCTCTCCAAGAAGAACTGGACAAGCTGAGAGCTTCATACCAAGACAACCAGAAGTATGAAGCTGAAGTCCTCAGGACCAGACAGCAGGCAGAGAGCCTGCAACATGAGCTGGAGAAAGAAATAAAAGCTCATGCTGCCAGCGTGACAGAACACATACTCCTGGAGAAAAACCTGAGGACCGAGATCGACACCCTAAAACAAAAGATGACTCAAGAGATCCACTTACTTCACCAAAAAGCATTGGACGAGAACCTGGCACTGAAGAAAGACCTGGAGGAGCTGAGAGCTCAGCTCAACTGTCAGCACTCACTAAACTGTGAGCTAACACCAGAGAGGAGCAACAATGAGCTTCCCCTAGAAGACATGGCGCCCACACCAGAGAGGAGCAACAACCAGCTTCCCCAAAAAGACATGGCGCCCACACCAGAGAGGAGCAACATTCAGCTTCCCCAAGAAGACATGGCGCCCACACCAGAGAGGAGCAACATTCAGCTTCCCCAAGAAGACATGGCGCCAACACCAGAGAGGAGCAACATTCAGCTTCCCCAAGAGGACATGGCGCCAACACCAGAGAGGAGCAACATTCAGCTTCCCCAAGAAGACATGGCGCCAACACCAGAGAGGAGCAACAACCAGCTTCCCCAAGAAGACATGGCACCCGCACCAGAGAGGAGCAACATTCAGCTTCCCCAAGAAGACATGGCGCCCACACCAGAGAGGAGCAACATTCAGCTTCCTCAAGAAGACATGGCGCCCGCACCAGACAGGAGGTCAATATGGACGAGGATCCGCCACTCTCTGGGGCTGAGGAAACCAAAAAGGTGGAAGAGGAGAAGGGAGGCCTCATCCATCGTCATCTGAACTGACTTTCTCTCCCACCATTTTTCTTTTCTTTTTTCTCTTCTTTTCTTAACTTTTCTTTTTTCTTTTTTTCTTTTTGACTTCTTTTCTTAACTTTTCTTTTTTTTCCTTTTCCCTTCTTCTCTTAACTAGTCTTTTCTCTCTTCTTTTCTGAACTTTTTTCTCTTTCTTCTTTTAATCAATATCAATAAAAAAAACAAAACAAAAAAAATGTCTTTGAGATGTACTTCCTGGATATACTGTTGTATTTAGAAGCTCTCCAACCATTTTTCTTTTCTTTTTTCTATTCTTTTCTTTTCTTCTGTGTTCTTTTTCTCTTAACTAGTCTTTTCTCTCTTCTTTTCTGGACTTTTTTCTCTTTCTTCTTTTAATCAATATCAATAAAACAAACAAACAAACAAACAAAAACAGTCTTTGAGATGTACTTCCTGGATATCCTGTTGTATTTAGTAGCTTTTAAGTCAACTTACTGCAAACAAACAAGTGTTTGAGAATGATAGCTGTAACCATTTGTAAGGTTTATACATCTGCGAAGGGCTTGGAGGAAAACAAATGATGAGACTTGTGAAGCTGTCGCTCTATCAAAATGAAAGTGTCAGAATTAAGCTGAGTGATGACGCCCTGTTGTAGAGCTGTGCGTAGTCAGAGGTCTTGTGCTCCTTGTGTTTCTCTGTGCTGCTCTCTCCTGCAGGCTCTGTCGATCCTTATAGTGGCCTGCAGATAGTTTAAGTTGTGGTGAACCAATTTCCTCCAGGGCTTGGAGCTTGGCTCCGAGTTAAATTGGAAATTAGCTACAAGTCATTGACAGTGGGGGAAACCATGCTTCAATATGTGCACTGAAGTTTAAATTGGAAAAGTAACTGCCCCGACTGATAAACCGTTAGGATGAGCTAATTTCTTAAAGTCATTTCAAATGAGGCTTCTCTCTTTCCTCTGTTGTATTCAATTTCAATCTATTGACTGGACCGTGTCACATGTAGACAAAGGGTTAGGTTGGTATATAAGAATAACTGTTTACACACAATTCAAAAGCCACTTTCAAAAACAAATGTGAGCAAAACTCGCAAAGACATGTTGACTTTGAAAGAGGACACACCCCTGTGTCCTCACTCTCCAAAACTTCTGTTGTGCTCTGCTGAGCCCTGCAGCCGCCTGCACGCTGTCACCCTCTCTCCCTTGCAACAGTCCAATATGGCTGCCCGAGCTGCGGTGCTTCATAACGTAACAAAGGCTTTTAATCAACCAGATAAAACAAGAAGAAGAGTCGTTCTACCAAGGAGACCTCTGTGGCTCTGAGATAAACTCCAGAGAAAGTTGCACAGTGCACAGCTCTACTTTTAATAACAGAAGAGAAATGAGAGAAAACAATGACTTTTGAGCCTCAACTCATTAAAAGACGTTTGCTCTAGTAGGAATAATGGGTTCTAAACAATCAGGCTCCAGACTGGGAAAGCAGAAACTGTAATGACCAGTGAATGTAACTGCACATTGTGTGCGCTCCACTCTGCTGGGAACTGCCTCAGCAGACAGCTGGATGGATGATTTACTGAATGTGTTTTGGAAAGATGGATCCTTTTTGTCCAAGGCTGCGAGCTCTGAGACTTGAAACCATATTGAATTTAGCGATGATACACTTATAGTAGAGGTGGATTTGCCGACAGTTTATAGGTGTTTAAACCCATGTGAAAAGATGTGGAAAGATTCACACATGTGCTTATGTGTTCCAGCCGTAGATCACAGTAACTGTTACCTCACCAGAGAGCAGGGTCCATTAAAAAGCCAATTCCTCTCAAAGATTACTACAGATACACCATGTGTGATTTATTACGAGGCTTGGACTTGGAGACTTCTCTATATTGAATTTGTTTTATAGCTCCTTCACACACATATAGCGAAAGGCGATGGATATTCCTCTTCTGCTGCAATCACCATTTAGCATATTTCCAATGTCATATTTGCAGCCTCAGCTCCAGTACATAATTTCATTCTACAGTATGTGCTGTGCACTGACATTGAGCATGAATGTATTCAGTTTGATTAGCTTTCTATCTCTGTGTGTTTGGCAGATAGTATATATGTGACTGTGCTGCAGTCAGATATATAAGTTCTGTCCTGGCACGATTGTCCAGCACTGGAATATTTAAGGGGCACGTTCACAAGAGGCCAGCTGCCTCCTAACTACAAACAAACAGCATCTAATACATTTGACTCTTAGCTGGTGATGTCCAGGTTTACTGCCATCCAGTCTGCAGGAGACTGCACTGAGAACACACTCAAATTAAACACAAGCAGATCAAATACACACAGATTACACATGAGTGGTTACATAAGAGTGAGTCTGATGTTTTGGACTCAATCATACTCACCGTTTGGCTATTTCTGGCAATAAACAAATTCAGCAGTGCATTCAAAACCCAACTTAAACTGAAAAATATTCAAATTAAAAGTGCTGGTGCTGCAGAAAGCAATTATGTGTGACTGCATCCTACAGCAGTGGCATTTTTCTGTTGTAGCATCTCAAGGTTGCTAGTTATCCAGTGTACAAGAGTCAAGCTGCTTTAAAGGGTCACGGGATAAAACTGAGGTGCTGTGGGATGATTAATGGGGCAGGAAATGATAAGAAAGAACAAAGTTCTGCTTCACAGGTTTTAATATATAGTTTCCCCAGCTGAAAATGGTATTTAAATTGAACCATTTGAACAGTTTAGAGGGGAAATGTCACACTGATGTAACTGTGAACACCTTACAGGCATATAGGCAGATAATGCTAGTGAGAAATCATAACTGAGAAGGAATTTAATAACGTTAAAAAAAAAAATTAATAATAATCAGAAATATTTTTTCAAGGAGTATTTCTTGAAGCCACAGATCAGCATGGACCAGGCTGTGGCACACAGACTTGTCCTCAGGGCCAAACGAGGCTGTGCAGGGGTTTTGGTTTTGTATAATGCAATTAGTAGAGAAGTTGTTAATGA
>OMNW01022162.1:37001-49894 GCA_900303245.1 Selene dorsalis
ATTTCTTAAACTGTATCTATCTATCTGTCTGTCTATCTGTTTGTCTATCCTGTCTCTGTCTCAGAATATGTATACGTCTGTGTGTGTGTTTAGGCCTTTGGTGAAATAAGTCCTCGATGACCTGTTTCTTTTCTGTTGATAAACACTTTCATTAATTGACTGACCTCACTTCATCTCTGTATGGGGTGTTTGTATTTAACAAACTCTTCTGTCTATCAACGTTCTCCAGGTCAGTCTGGATTCCCGCGTCCGAGACGTGATAAACCGCAACATGCTGGAGCCGACCTCGCACACGTTCGACGACGCTCAGCAGCAGATCTACACACTGATGCAGAGAGACTCGTACCCCCGCTTCATAAACTCCACCGCGTACACGGATCTGCTTAAGAGCCTGGAGGAGCCTCCCCCTGAGCCATAGACTCTCCACTGCCACACACTTAGCTTTTCAAAATGACGCATGCGTCCCACCACGAAGGAGTTTTGTGTTCCTGTTGGAGTCCTGCTGTAATTTAGAGAAAGACAGACAGGAAAATGAACACTACTTAAAACCGGTCTTTATCCAGCTGTAACTGCTGTTTATTTACCCACGATTAGCTTACCAAAATCCTTGGAGCAAGCAAGAACAAATGCTAGGTCCAGCATCAGTTACTTGTTCAAAAACATATCTATATTTTTATATATTCCCTAGCGCTTGACATTGCACTTTTCTACCTTGTTTAATGAGGGAAAGCATGTATCTGTGAGCACTGCATTTGTATTTAGGTATATTGTGAGCCTTAATGCATATCCAGTTCTTGTAGAAACCAGTAGTTATTTAGCAGTAACTTAAGAAGAAGGAAAGTGCCTTGGAATAAGATCTTCTACACTAGCACCTTTGACCTAACATGACGGTGCGACAATGACTTCACACGTTGGTGCTTTCAGCTCTTCTCAAAGACAAAACGTTTTTACATCTCAATGAGCTGATACCCGAAAAATAGATCTTGTCTGTGTGTTTCAATACTGTGACATTAGTTATACTATATTTAATTTAAACAAAACAGGGAAGAATAAAAGTGAATACATGACCATGACCACTGATATATTTGTGTATTTAAAAAAAAAAAAAAAGGAATTTGTGTGAAATAGTTGAATTCTCACAAATTAAATAAAGCACAATCGTATGTTGGTTTTGCTGTCGTGTGCTGTGAGCCTTCACATAATTCTAATTTTAACATATTATTGGGTGTGTCCTATATGGATTGCATATTAAGCTGCCTTGATAGAGTAGCTTCAGTGTGGTTTCTGCATATGTGCTTTGTTACATTCAGATTTGATTTAGTGTAACATTCTAAAAATTATATAAATACTTGTCTGATTTGTTGTTTTGTGTCATCAGAAACACAGAAAAATGCCCACCATGTTACGAAGAGCCAAAGTTGATGTCTTAAAGTTGGCTGTTTGGTTCGATAAATCCTCGAGTCCCTAAAATATTCCATTTACAATCATTTAAAACATAGAAAATCAGTAAATCCTTAAGTCTAGGAAGCTAGAAGCAATAAATGTTTGGCGATTTTGACTGATAAATATTGTAACTGCGCTGATTAACTTAATAATAAAACTACTACAAATAGACATTAATTAAAAACATTTAACAACAGGCCATTTATTGTAAGATAGTAAGTATTAAACCATAAAGTATAGCCCTAGTAATTACCTCCGCCAAGGAGGTTATGTATTCACCTGTGCTTGTTTGTTACTTTGTTTGTCAGCAGGATGACACAGAAACTACTCAAGTGATCAGCAACAAACCTGGAGGGGCTGGGGTGGGGGACGGTGGGGGGATCATTATAATTTGGTGCCGTTTGGTTAAAGGGATGGATCCAGGATTTTTAAAAAAATCATTTTTCAATACACCACAAGATTTTATCATCAGTTTAACGGGAAATACTGTCAGGGTCTAAATGTAGAAAAACAAGTGATATATTTGATATATAAATTTTGTGTAGATAATCTGGATAATACTCTGGATCTGGTGGGAGAAATGCTGAATCTGCTTTATGCTCTCAGACTGCTTCCTTACAGACAGACGTGTAGGGACTGTTGGGCCTTGGCGGAGGTACGCTCTCTAATGAGCGCCATTCTAGTTCCAATACATACGTCTCCTGCAGGTAATGGCTTGTCTCAATGGTAAATAGCTTTGCAATCAAGCAACTAATGTTACTCTACTGTAACACTGAGGATCAGGTGTGGCTCCAGGTCAGGATGCAGCATCGCTTCAGTCATGCCTCTCCTGGGCTAACAGCCCCAGTCCTGTCTGGCTCTATGAGTAGCAGCGTGGTTTTATTGTCAAGTAAGTCAGTGGTTCCGAGAGTCCACGGAGTCAATACTGGAGTCAGTCCCACGGGACACAGATGGTGCTGTGTGGTTGTTGAGACATTCCAGAGTTTATTCATCACTGATAGGAGGAAGCTGCTTCTCTATGAACCGTTTGATATCCACCATTTCCTGCAGGGACACAAAAAGACAATGATATATATATAACACAGAAAGCAGCTACAGATCCTGTGTTAAAATCTAACTTTCCCCATACTGACCTCTGGACAGGCGCTGTGAGGTAGACCTCGATACGACTTGAAGGTGACGTTGGCAGGGTTGATGAGACTTTTCATCTTCTCCGCCGTCTGGTTGCCAAACACAAAGGGGACCAGGGGGTCGGCATCCCCGTGGCATTGTAGGACATGCATGTCCTTGTTAGCACTGTTAGCAGACGCCTGAGAATAGAAGAGATTAGGATTATTCATATTATCTGATTATGACAGATTACAACTAGGTTATGGGATATCCCTAAACCTTAATTCAAAAAAAGAGAATAATTCACTATAAAACGAACAGGACGTATACGTATTCTTGTGAAAAATTAAAAAGGTGGATAAACATGTATTCCTTTGCTCTTCTGGTATATTTCTACTCAAGACTTAAAAGTGGAGGTGAAGATCAATCAACATCCTGTGTTTTTTATGTTGTTGTTTTTTTTACCTGAGGGAAGGATTTGCGGAGAGGAAGCCAGCAGCTCAGAGCGACCACTCCAGCAAGTTTCTGCTGAGTTGTCAGAGCTGTGTAAAGAGACAATGCTCCACCCTGGAAAAACAAACACAATCCTATTATTAACACAGACAAAAAGCATAAAAGTGGAGGTAATTTCAGGTGCATGTTTTCCAGCCCTAGCCCCAACCGTTGGCCTCTCTTATTTCAAAGTCTGAAACTAATTTGAGATCTGTGGCTGTGCATTTGAAGATTGATCGATGTGATTAAATGCTCACATGCAGGTCACTTCAGTGCAGTGTTGTTGTCGACCGACCGCCGCGTGTGTTGCTGCAGAGCTGCAGCTGCACAAAGCAATACTGGCAACTGATTCGTTGACCTTGTGGTTACTGAGAGAAATAGCTCAGGGGGTTACGTGCCAAACTGTTTCTTGGCCAAATGCAGCAACTTCATGGAGTGTCTGCTGGTTGTCTAGCAACTGCTAAGAGGCGAGAAGCAGTCCTGCGCACAGCCCACCATTTTGCCATTTTTTATCCCATGATTTTTCTTTTTTTTTTTTAACAGCTTAAACAAACAAAATATAACATGTTAACCACTAAGCTTTGAGGTGCTCTAGTTGTCCCCCTCCCCTAACTGTGGCAACATATTTAATAGACAGGTATGAGGATGATTGTCCAGAATGAAGTCCAATCCCTGTCATTCCACTCATAAACTTTAGTTTGATTCATGTGCTTTACTTTAAAAACCTAAGAGAGTTGTAGACTTGGAGAGGTATCCTGCCTACAACTGCCTAAAGCAACTGTTACCACTGCTTTTTGTTTATTAGTAACTGAGGATAAGACCTGAATAATACAAGTTACGGTAATATTATGTTTAGAAATCTTTACATTAAGTATAACAAACTGTAATCCCTGCATAATGAATTTCCCTTTGGGGATTAATAAAGTTATTCTTATTCTTATTTGAGTCTGTTAACTCCAAAGTAGCAGTGTGCTAATGAGCTTCATAGCATTAACTGTTCAATGTCTTGTTTCTTAAATATATGTATTTATATTTAAAGATTTTGCCTCTTGAGAAGCTTACTTGTGTGTGTGAGCTTAGTTATTTCAATAAATTATCTATAGTGTTTCCTCAGAGAGTTTTTCCAGCAACGGTGCTGTTGTGCATCATGAGGACATGACTGTGGTGCTAATACAGGAGGGGGGGGGCACACTGATGTACATAAGCAGTGAATCACAGAAAATTGTTATGTAATATATCATCTGCGTAGATGCCACACTTACTTGCGAAAATCCACCCAAGATAATTCTGTGCGAAGGTATTCCATTCTTCACTTCCTGGTCTATCAAGGCTTTGACTGTGGAGAAATGGAAGAAAAACACAAAGATTAAAGTCTTTATGCAACTGAAACAACAAAAATGCTGCTAATATCTTAAATGGGTGCAAAGTTTCAAAGGGTTGTACAAACATACTGCTCTCTGACGCTCTTTTAATACCAGACTCATCTTCATCTGCATCAGGGCTCAACCCATAAATATCAAACCTGTAGAAGAGGAAGCAAATGTCAAAATTGGTGAGCATGTGACAGAACCGCATAGATTGTTGAAATATGTTGTGACATTGTGACACTCACCAAGAGGGCATGGACATTCTCATGTTCAAAGACACAGGCATGGTGGGCCTGTTATCAGCGGAAAAAAGAAACATCACAATTTGGTTTAAATGCATAAAACACATGAATATTTCTGTGACTGCAAACACAGTCAACAAGGTTTTCAAAGCCAATTTCAGTAGAAAGCTACAAATATGTCACAGTTGGTCTGAGTACTTACGCATGAGGACAGATGTATTTCACATGTGGTATCCTGATTCCTGCAAAGGCGTCTGCCCAGCCATGCCTGTACAATTGGAAAACATTACACAACTTTAAATACAGTCGAGACTGGGAGAAGTACTCAGGTCTTTTATTGAAGTAGGAGTGTATGTAGATATACTCAGTTGCAAGTAAATGTAGTGCATCAAAGAGTGCCCAGAGTAAAAAGCACATACCATGTAGGATGGCTCATTTCATAATAATATATATCTTCTACTAATGCATTAATGTGTATGTGACTTCAGTGTCTGCCATACTGAGTTACATGGTTCTGTGTAGCATGTGATTTTCTTTTCTTTGCCTATTATGACGAGTCAGGATTAATTTGGTGATTATATTTCGTATTACTGATCTGAACCTTTAAGTAACTGCAAAGTACAGTGAACAAATGACTGTGGTATTTAAATACACAATCTTTTGCCTCGGTGTGACAGAGTAAAGGCTGTTTTGACGTACCCAGTATCACCAAGGCCATGCAGAAATATCACCTGTAAAAACAAACAACCGTTTACACACGCTAATTCGGAAGTTCTTCTTCGTAGCCAAGTTGTTCTCATTTGAAAAAAACTACATGTAAAAGCAGAGTATTTCCCGCTAACTCACCGCTGCGGTGGCTTTCCGGGCAGCAGGCACAATGGCAGGTAAAGGCGCTGACATGTTATTGCCGCACATACAGCGCTGAGGCAGCTGATATGTAGGGAGAAGTTAGCTCCTGTTAGCTAATAACGATATCCCCCAACTGTCAGCCTGTTCCGATCTTAACTCCAACTCTGGCTGTCAAATACAAAACAAGTGAAGGACAAATATCGTCCGAAGATGGAGGTCAGCGTCCACCCGTGTCGTGCTAGCGCCGGCTGTCGTGAATTTCTTTGTGGAAGTTGAATTTTGTGGAAAACAACCGCCGGATCACTCTAACGGCTTGGACGTTAACACATACACACACACACGCACACACCAGCGATTGACACGCCTCGTAGCCCCGCCCTCTTCATACTCTGATTGGCTGCCTTCAAAAGTCCTTCACAAATGCAAAGCAGCGATTGGTTTGTCGGAATGTCAGTGAGCGCTGGGTTTAGTAACGTTTTAAATCCTCAACATTGACAATAAGACACTTTTTGGCATCACAGCGCCATTATACAACAATACAAGTATTAAACTGTGTAAGTAAATATGAAATTCTGTGGTTCAAATGTGTTACGGGAGCTTTGACGCAGTTTTTGGAGGAGTAAAATGCTAAATCACTCATCAAATGCGTAATCATATATTTTTCGACGATGCCAATATTAATCAGAAATTAGCGGAACTTGACCTTAAATGACTCACAGTATGGGTAACAGCCGCAGCTTATCCAATGCACTCTGGCTGTCGTACTTTTATTTTGAAACGCGGACGAGTCGACAAGAAGTACTTCCGCTCACCTCTGTCACGTGACCCACATGTCCTTGGCTTGGCTCTTTGACATGTGAGCTGCAGAAACATGTCTTTCCCTAAAAAACCCGGCGGTAAAGCGTTAGATGCCCTCCAGAACCTACCGCGGATAACCTTAGCGAACTTGCGGCCGGAACCAGGATCCAAAAAGCTGGTACGGTTTTATTTTACAGCTCCGTTTAAGTCGGACTTCGTAGCAGGCTCTTGCTAACATAGCCCAGCTAGCTTGGTATCCAATGTAAGCCGGTGGACAGTATTAACACTTTGCTCCATTTCCTTCTCTTATAGAACAAACGGCGAGGCAGAGGACAGCATGGTGGTAACAGAAGCGGTCGAGGCCACAAAGGAGAGCGACAAAGAGGCACCCGTCCTCGGCTCGGGTTTGAGGGAGGTCAGACCCCCTTTTATCTGGCTATTCCAAAATATGGCTTCAATGAAGGACACAGGTAAACAGCAAGGTTACACTCTCAACCTTTAAACTAACCATGGGTGTTTGTTGGGTTTGGTCAAATGTAGTCGTCGTTGTCATAAGCTGCACAAAAAAAATCGTAAGTTGCATGTTGTCTTGAAAATGGAAGCAGAAGTGCAAAGGATACACATATACATACAATGCATCAGAAAACAGAGACAGTTCCTCTTTTCTAATTACATTACAATTCCTTCCTCTATACAACAACTAATTTCATGTCTCTGAGGTGATTAGGTATGACATGTTGATGATAGCAGTTGACAGCTGTCACGGTGCATCTGGTGTCAACAGCAGTCAAACTCTGCATGTGCTGATGAACTTGTGTTTGTCAAGCAGTGGCATCATTTGACAGCTGTTCTACTGCATTAACACTGTAGTTGTAATCATGTTAGAAGAAACTGGATGTAACGAAGGGCAACCTGGCTCAGGTTGACTTTCTTTAATTAAAAGGATTTTTAAAAATTTTGATTTCTACATGAATGTTCAAAAGTTCATGTGGATCACTTGCAGTCATGTCTTCCCATAGTAAAGGTGTGTGAGTTAGGGTTAACATGAGCACCACTAACGACATGTTTCCGCTCTCTTCTCCAGCCGCCGTCCTCAGTACCAGCCTCTGTCTTTGAAACGACTGCAGTACCTGATAGATTTGGGACGAGTGGACACGACCCAGCCCATAGACTTGACCCAGCTGGTCAACGCCAGAGGAGTGACAGTTCAGCCTCTGAAGAGGGACTATGGAGTCCAGCTTGTCGATGAGGTAATCTTTAAATGATTTAATTCATTTTTCACAACTGTCATTGGCCAAAGGAAAAACAACACTTTTCTGTTTATCTCAAAATGTTGTGCATTTGGTGCCAGTGGGAGCAACAAGATTCATACAGTTCATTGTGAATGTTGACTGTTGACTGTTTTGAAACAGTGAAATGAGACTAGACTAGTATTTTCTGGATGCTTAATGGTTTGACTCAAAAACTTGGAAGACTATTAATTTCTCCAAGCCTTGAAGAGTGGCTCAGAAATCATCCTAAAGGACATGATAGAGGACAATACAAAACACAATTACTCAAATAACAGGAGCAGCAGAAATGCATTTTAGCTTCACTGTTACTACAAAAACATATGCTAAAACATTTTTTTCATACCTGGACATAAAACATATAATACTCACAAGCTATAGATTCATTTAAAAAGAAAAACCATTAGGTGATGTGATTTGATCTGAGCAGGATAAAGACCTCTGTCAGTACTAACTTTTAAAAAGAGTTAAGTGAGTAGTTGTTGTCCTGAGTAGTGACACCAGGCTCTCAGGGTTCAGGATCATGTCAGAGTGCTGCTCCCTGATCATCTTGTGCCAGCAGGTGGCACCACATGACAGTGTTGTCCTTGCCACAGACACAGATCAACATGTTGTTTCTGGCCCCTGTTGTTTCACTCTGCTCTGCCACAAACGTGTCTTTCTTCTGCTTCTTCTGGTCCAGGGGGCTGATATTTTTGCTGCAAAAATCAACATTGAGGTCCAGAGAGCTTCTGAAGGAGCCATAGCGGCTATTGAGAGGAACGGAGGCGTCGTCACAACCAGTTTCTACGACCCTATAAGTCTCGGTAATGAATGAATGATCAGTCTTGTGCATTTGAATCCGATGCATTAGAAGTAAAGCTTTTTAAAGATGAATTTTTGTTATTTGCAGACATTCTCATCAAGCCGGTCCCATTTTTCTTGCGCGGGCAGCCAATTCCAAAACGCATGTTACCAGGAGAGGATATGGTCCCATACTACACAGACGCTGAGAGCCGTGGTTACTTGGCAGACCCGGAGAAAATCAAGCAGGCCCGACTTGCCCTGGCACAGAAGTATGGATATATTTTGCCAGACATTTCAAAAGATGAACTGTATCACATGCTGTCCATGAGGAAGGATGTCCGACAGATCTTCTTTGGCCTTGCTCCAGGCTGGGTCGTTAACATGTCGGAGAAGAAGATACTGAAACCCACTGATGAGAAACTGCTTAAATATTACAGTTCATAGGTGTGAGATGTAAAATAGATGTTGTGTACTTTGCTTCAGTGAAAATAAGGAGCATACTTAAGTGCGCATGTTGAGAAATGTGCTAAGATACCT
The DNA here is from genome assembly GCA_900303245.1 of Selene dorsalis. Lineage (NCBI taxonomy): Eukaryota > Metazoa > Chordata > Actinopteri > Carangiformes > Carangidae > Selene > Selene dorsalis. The sequence goes on from OMNW01022162.1 coordinate 45,915, forward strand.
TCTGGTTTTATATTAAAAAAACAAATGTGGAAAAAGAGCATTCTGTGTCTAAGAACCATGTGTTACCATTAAACGTTGTCTTTAAAACTGCATTTCCCAATATATTAATGTTTGAAGGGATCACATTTTGATAGTAATTCTATCCAGTGCATTTGCAATATGGTTTTCCTGTTTTATTTTGAGGGGCTAACATCATCTGACGGCCTCATGTTGAAGCACAACCGGCCCGTGTTGCATGATGGAAGGAACGTGAACTGTAACAGGTGAGGGGGAAATAAGGAAAATAAGATAACTCAAAGAATGAAAACAGGAAACAGATGCCTGGTGATGTGTGTTACTTGTGAAAGGGGTTGCCTAGGCCCTAGAAGGGGAGTTTGAAATTAGTCATAGGCAGCTGTATCCTGGTGTGTGGACGTTCAAAAGATCCCTCTCCCCCCCCTCTTGGAATACAATCGCAGGCAAACACAACATTTGCCCAGTTATGCTTCAGAGACATAAAATGACACAAAGTAACGTTTATGCTTCGGTGCCTAATTAAATTACTGTGCTTTGTTCCTAATGTGGTGTTAATCGCTGACAGATGCTCCCAGTGTTCACACTAACAGTTTAGATGTAATATCTGTAATACAAACTCTCATTGAGATTTTTTGTAATTTTACACTCACCACTCCGCCTGCATCAGAGTGCAGTCTCCAAGGTTTTGGGTGCGTAACACTCCCCCTGTATTTGAACTCTCCATTATGCTTGTGTTTATTTTTTGAAGTCTAAATGGCACACTCACTATAAATAACTTGGTATTTTACGCAGATATTGTCTTAAGGGAGGCTGCCATAGAATTTGTGCTGGTATAAAAACATTTTATCAAAGGAAGCATATGTTTGTGTGTGTGTACGCAAGAGCACGAGCATTGTGTTTCTATACAAAGTCCCGCTTTGCAATGTTAGTTACTTGTAGACAGGTCTCAATTATACACAGCAATAAAAAGGAAAGTGACAGGAATAAGCAATGGATAAACGGTGATTTAAATGTGTGTTTTTAGAAGTCAGCTTTTGCATCCATTTAAAAAAGCTGCGTTTTAAAGATAAATTCCTTCCAGCATTTGCAAAATTCATAATTTGTTACATTCTGAGTCAAAGGTTTCACTTTGATGACTTTGCTTGTCGTTCCCTGAGTGTTTTCCTGAATCTCAAGTATCCAATAAACTACAGAAGTAGGGGATACATACACGGCCGGCCCTGCCAGGAAAACCAGCCCAAATCCTTACAGCATAATACTTTAAATAAATCACGCCACAGGAAAGAAACAGCACAATCATTGTTTATGGCAGAACTACAGCGCTTATCTTCAAAGCAGCAGATCCTTTTGAATTTGTATCAGGTCTTAGACGAGCAAAAAAGAGAGAGAAAGAGTGAGGCTGTAAGTTTGTCAAGAGGCACAAACATCAGCTCTTTGATTGGAGAGCTGGCATACAGGAATAAAGAAATTGAATCAGGTATCAGTTACAGTTAAGAAAACAGACATTCACTTTGGCTAAAAAGATTTGTTAGTCTGTTTTAGGCAGGCATCATTAATCTCAGGTTTCTGCTTCCAAATAATCTAATGTCTGAGTCTAACCAGTTCACACTGTTTAATTAAACAGTCAAGCGTTGCTGCTGGAGTTGAGCAGGCCAGATTGTTTTGGTTATCTGCTGCCTTGAATGAGCCGTTTAAGACAGACACAGATATCATGGTGTCTCACAGGTCTCAGTCTAGTTCCAGTTAATAATTAGGGCTAATTACAGCTAAATGCAGACCTCTCTCTCTCTCTCTGCTCTGTCTGCTGAGGAGAGACGTGTGGCAGAGGCCTGGATCGAGGTCAGACTTACACATACACTAGAAAGGAACCCGAGGACAATTTGTATCCAAAAATATAGATGTCATAAAAAAAAAGACCTCCTGTGGCAATAAACCACCAACATCCAGATCTGAGCTGCCTGGACAATAAATGACTTGGAAGACTTATTCAGTTCCTCAGATAAGACTCTTATCAGCAGGCAGTGAGGAATACAGTTCCTAATTTACAAAGAATAGTGCTGTTTTTTCACCATGACTGGAGCTTTGGCTCATTAGTCAGTCTCAGTCTGAGCAGGTCTGCATGATAGACAGTCAAAATAAAGTTAGAAGTTGATAACACTTCAGGCTGAAGAAGTGATCTGATCTTGGATTTAATTTGTTTTCTTTGTTTTACTTGTAAGGACGTTCATCAATTGATTTTTTTTTTTCAGTCCCTTGACAAGATAATATAAAACCAGTGAAGTGACAGGTTAAGAAATGATTTTAAAAAAAAGAAAAAGAAAGGTCCACCATAAAAATAAAATTGGCTAAAATCCTTAAGAAATTTCTATTTGAAAAGTTATGAAACACTTTACACACATTTTAATGTAATTTATGCAACATTTTTATTATCTATCTATTTTATGTTTAATATTCTGATTTAATCTGGCATTGTCTCTTGTATTGTAATAAACTAACTTTTATGACACAAAGATGCTGATGCTACAGAAGATGTAAAAATGAAAAGTAGAAGCTGGAAACAGCAAATGCTTGACATTTTGACCTAATGAATGGCCTAATGACTTAAATGATTCATTCCTTATCAGACTTGATGACGGTTTCTGATTATTTCAACTGTTTAGTGGAGTGAAGTGGATAAAACCTGTAGAAAAAGTGTAAATCCTCACTATCCAACTGCTTCGTCCATTGCACCCTGCACGTTGTGCCACCTGGGCTTTGTGAGTCTGAGCTGTGTTTGAAGTCTGGCTAAGCCGGGCCTGTTATCTCTGCTCAGAGGTGGGGGCATCATTGTGTTGGGCTAATGAGGCTACATTAAGCCTGTCTACACCAGGGGGCATGTAATCCTCTCAGCTGGCCTGTCGTAGGCGTGGGCAGGGCACTGTTTACACGGGGAGTGTGGAGGCTAGCACTCAGGACCCTGTGGCCCTCGGTCTACTGCTGAATCTGCTCAAATATGTGATTAAGAAGTGGAGGTGGTGGTGGTGGTGGTTTGGGGGGGGGGGTCACAGACCACTGCATTGAATGGTGTCTGAGTCTTGACAGAGTATATCTTGATGCTGGCCTGCTGTGCCCATACAATACAACACAATGCAACAGAGTCCCTCACTGCGAAGATCATGGTCACCTGAGACAACAGTATTATATCCCGTTCACACCTTCCAGCTATGAAACAATGCTGCTCTGTATGAATGAGCCACTGTAAGGAAAGTCAGTGGGATGGCACTGAAGCCGGGTTGGAATACAGTGGTTCATTATCAGAGGTCACGGTGCTGACCCTTCGCTTCACGCTCGTGTAGTTTGCCTCCATTTTCAGGCCTCTGTAAAGCCTCCAGGTCGGTGAATCCTGCACCAAACATTCAAACATCCAAACATAACGTCCGAGGAGAAGCAACAGGTCAAGTGTCCAGGATCCATGAGGGAATATGCATCATTTCAAGTGACAAAAAGCTCCATGACACACCTGAGCAAAACATCAGTCCACATTAACATATTGTGTCAGACCGTAGAGAATTTGCTTCAAATCCAGCCAGCGTTCAAACCCAGACATGATCCAGGACAATTGAGAATCCGCAAAGGTCTGTGTCTGTAAAGTCCTGCAGCAGGGTGAGGAAGTGAGTCCTGGTGCACAGCTCTACCTGTGCCAACTCAGTGATCCACAGTGAAGACGGAGAGGAGTGTCCCATATATGAGTTCTGTCCAATACAATGGTACATTGTGATCACAAAGCTGCAGAGAACAATCCCTATTCAGAAAAGCATAGTGACCATTCAGCTGCAGCACTGGGCTTGTTTGGCCATGAGACAATGCATTGATACCCTACAGATTAGGATTCATCAGCAGGGGCAGGGCAATTACACACCTAGTTTAATATCACAGGAAAATAACATAAACAACACGTGCAAATTCATCAAGACAGAAAAATAAGT
>OMNW01022169.1:6834-31030 GCA_900303245.1 Selene dorsalis
AGGAGCTCCTCACATGACATATGGCACACCAATCACACGACACCACAGGTCCAGGTGGAAGATCAGAGCTTGTGGTGAAGTAATTACACTTCAGGGCATCTCCAGTCCTCAAACACAAAACAACAGTGTTTAAACTGAAAGAACTTAAAGTCCTTTCACTGGCAATAAACATCAACCAACCGCTGCTTGATCCCCTTAAACAATACATGTGATTAACAATTGTCTCAATACACAAAAAGGCCCTGTCCTACTGGGGAAAACAACCTGAGGCGACTCTGAACATACAGTGCTTAGTGGGACTTTAATTTGACTTCTTTCACACACCCGTGTTTGCCACTGGTGTGAACAGGTCAACACGAGGCCGTGACCCTGCTCTCAGCGAAGGTTTCACCACAGTCTGATGCCGCCAGTCTTCAGTATGACAGGATTACACGAGTTATTCCCCAGTCAAACAACATCCCTGGTGGTTACATGCTATGTTGCGGCTGTGTACTGTACAGCGGTCACAGAGGACACAACACAAGGTCTTTTTCTTTTTGCCTGGACACAGTTGGTGAGTGCTGGCTCTCCCTGAGCCACATGCTCTGCTGTTCTTGAAAACAAAGAGGTGAAACATGCTTCTGGAGCTTCTGACGCTACACGATAAACAAAACAGCCTTGTTAAAGACAATCTGGTGTATGTTATTGCGATTTCATGTTAAATCGCAGAAAGCAAAATCATTAGTCATGCAAAGTGGTGCGACCAATGTTGTTAGTTGAGAGCTTTACTAAAACTGCTGAAGGACAGATCGAATTTCTTGCAAAGTAATAGTGGTGTACACCCATGGACGATGCCTCTAACTCAAGCCAATGACTATTTACCCTTCCAAAAACGAAATGAGGAAAATTACATATCAGAAGATGACTCTATCATCCACTTTCCTGAATCTCTGGAAAAAAAAACAAACAACAACACTGAAGTGAGCAGGACACCAACGGCCGGACAACGTGGTGGCTTCTGACCTATGACCCGGTAATAGTTCACTACATGTTCAAAATCCCACAATCACGCACCAGGTTTGCATGTGTCACTTGCGTTAGTTCACTTTACCAAGTTTGTAAGGGTCTGCAAATCCACCGGCCAAGAGCTGCAGAGACAAACGCTGAGTCAGATTTTTTTTTTTTTTTAGACTGACAGCAAGGGGGGGGGCCTGTGTAGACAACTAATCCTCCATCCATACGTGCCCTGGCCGGGCTCTGCTCACTGCACACTGAAACTAACCCCTCCACAATCCCCCTCTAGCTCCCAGCTATAGCTGAACACTGGAAGGCCTGCCTAAATCAGCAGTTACTGTGCTCCAGCACGGTTACAGTTCCAAGCGACGACAAAAGAGCTCACCCTGCAATACAAATTATGAGATTAAACAGGAAACCCCCCTATGATTTGTGTTGGGATTTGTTTTTTTCAAAATGTCCTTGACAGTAAAGCAAAGACAGACAGTTTTGTCCCACCATATAAACAGCACATCAGTGCTCGTGCAGGATAATGTGGACACACTTCACTGTTCCTGTTAGGAGTGATTGCACTGATACTATTTACATCCATACTTTACATACCATTTGGAGTCCCTCACTAGACATAACTATGCTGTGACTGAACTCTGGTTCAAAGAGAACTGAAGCCGTTGCCATAGCGAGCATTCCTGTCAGGTATGGTTGTTATGAGCTGTCACATCCTAAGAAGCATTAAAACAGAGAGAGCCTGACAGTAAAATGAGTGATGGCATTCAAATTATATGACTTCTTCAGAAGACGGTGATTTCTTAACTCAACGATACAAGGAATACTGGTTTCACTTCGGGATTAGCCCGTTTATAAAAGGCTGTGAGTGAATGAGTGAGTGAACAAACTTTGATGAATAAGAATCCTTGTTAGTTTAAATACAACCGAGACTGTTATTAAACTTTAACACCGGTTTGTTGGCAGACTGAGTTACGCGTTTCTTTAACAGCATAGTGTTCAGGGAATGTTTGAAGAAACACATTAGTACAATTCAAACGTCGTCACAAGCAGCACTTAAGCAAGTATATCAAAGAAAAGCAAACAGAGCCGAGTGAACCTGAGTAAAAGGAAAACGCAGCGCTATTGTTTTGCGCCTCGGTGGAAGTATGTTGTCACTCAGGAGCAGTTTCTACGAAACTAGCTGAGATAACCGCAGATCCACTCACAGCTGACGTACACGAGTGGACGGAGAGCAGCGGGGCCGTGAACCAGACGGTGTTTGTGTCAGAAAAAGACGCACATTATGTACACAAAGTTGTCCACAAAGTAAAGTGCTCCATGGTTTACCTTTCATCCAGTCGACAACTTGCTTCGGCGTCCACTTCGTTATCGGCTCCATGACTTCTTCAGTGAAATATCAAGAGAGACAAAAAAATATGCCAATGAAAAAATTGGCGACAGGGTTTTCAAAGTTAAATAAAGATTAAAGATGCTGTCACATTCTTCACGACTGCTCGGTGCCGTTCGTCTGTTTCTGTGCACTCACTAAACAACTCTGTGCACGCATGACTGCGGGATGGACTCAAATCCCTCCCAGCTCCTCACCGCCCGGTCTGGGATCAATGCTGCGTTTACGTGCTACTAGGAATACTGGGACAAGTGACAGCCCGGTGAAAAGTAACGACAAACAAGCCATGATTAGCCACAGTAACTTGTTTTTCTATAGGACAGATTTAACCGGTTTGATTTTATGGTTTATTTTCCGTGTATTAATTAATGTGCATTACTTTGATTAATTATAATTTCATTCATTGATGTATGTTTTCCAACTCTTAGTAGTAACAGGGTGTTGTTTCACCTTTGACGGCAAAGCAAATCGTCTCTTACTGATTATTAAATAGGTAATTTCGAGTCATTTTAATTTATAATCATGGCCAATGTCTATATACAGCAGGGGTTGCGTTAATGATGGCTAAGAAACATAATCAAAGGGGTTTACGAAGTGCACTTGAATGTAGCATGGGATGTAGGTAGTTCATGTGTGTTCACCGCCCTCATTTAAAACTGGAGGCGTGTATACCACACAGTGTGTGTTACTCAGTTTATGATTTGTTACCCCTGAAAAAAAATGAATGTGAGAACATAGGCACTGGTAAGTTTGTTAACGCGGTTTTACATAATGTTTCACTGTTAATTATTAATTCATAATGTCCATCCAACATAATAAGCATCTTATTTGTCACGTGGGATAGAAAACTGTGCCTTGTGAAATTAAGTTATCAGTGCTTTATTATGACTCCAATCATAGTCACAGTCACCAACATGTAAGCACATCCATGGAAAACATCAGAAGCAGCAGAGTTTTTCCTATGAATGAACTGAATATGACTCACCACTGCTCTCTGTTGGTACCTTAATGTAGTAATGCAATACTATGCTACACACCCTCTGCACAATTTTTCACAGTAATGCTTCACATACCACAGTCTCACCAACTAATTTAGAAAACATCTCAAATCCAATAATGTAATGAAACTGTATTTTGAGCTTGAATGAATCTGACAACTGTCCCTGCTGCAGTGGAAAATTCACAATTTCAGTAACCAAGATATTTTTCATATATGTTTCAAAAATGTCTTGTATTTTACTTTTACTATTTTTATTATTTAAATTAAGTTTTCTCTAATTCTCATCAATGTAATGTGTAGTCAACTACCTCAATTTAATGCTGTATATTTACAATAGAGAGCTAACATTATTGTCTTAACTGATAATAAAACAAAAATCAAACAAATATAATGACTACATGTGTAGTCATAGCCATGTACTCACAGTGGCCATAAAATCATGCATTCAACCAGCAGTAATCTTATTTGCTTGGTCTTGCCTCACTCAGTGGAACATCATATATGTCACATAATGCATGACTAGTGGGAAGAACCAGTGCACGGGTCATTGAATTTGAGAGAAGAGAAAGCACACAAAAAATCTATATTAAAATCATCTGCAAGAAGCGTCTTGTTCTGGTAATGTTGGAGGTTACGTTTTACAATCCTAGTTCCCAACAATTAGTAACGTTCCCTGTTTTTTTAAAGACTATTTACACCTTTCATGGGAGTGTCCCAGCCCTTCCCATCACTCTTCTATAGCTGGAAGCTGTTTTATACTCTGCACTGTAATCAGCTACGCATTCAAGTTCAACTGTCATTTAAATTTGAATGCATCTGTGCTCTCAGACAAAAAATACACAAAACCACAATAAAGTATAATCTAACAATTTATTCTGCTTCTGCTCACTTTCCAAGCTCAAACATGCTGGTTGCTCTGACCCCAGATATATATACACTGAAGTCATTTTAACTTTTCTCAATAACTTATTTTTTCTTTAATGGTTTACTGATGACTGACAGGTTTGCTGAAATTAGCTTAGCATGAAAGTACAGTAGAATAAAATACAGTACAGAACAAAGAATAAGGCAAAGGTCACTTAAGTTTTACTGTAGTTTACAAGTCAAAGAAGCAGGAGGCTTTGGGTGGAGACAATGGAACATGTTCCTGTCTTATTTGGCCTTTGAAGAAGAAGACAGAGATATACACCATGTTAGATTATGTTGTTGCCCAGCATCGTAAACATTTCTGACTACAGCAAACGGGGGAGTCAGGGCCACTTTCAGTTCTCATGGGAGTGGGCTGGATTTGAGAGGATCTGCGTGGTGTGGAATTCAAGGGAGGTCCTCGGAGGATTAAGTGAATCATGGGATTGTTGTCGTGGCGAGGTGGAGGGATGGAGGGAGTGTTAGGTCTGCTTAGGAAGACAGGGCCAGAGCTTTAGGGCTGAGAGAGAGGTGGGGGTGAGACATCAGGAGTTGACACAAGACTGTAAGTTAGTAGTTTGGGCTGTTTTTGATTGGCTATTAAATTATAATTACTGAAAACGTTCACACTTCACATCATGGGAAAGGTCACCTTTCTTTATCATAATGACCAGGCATCAGAGCAGGATTAACAGCTTTACTCATGGCTCCTAAAATACTAACATTAAAACAAAGACTTGTAAAGATAAGCAAACCCTGCATGATCTGCTTTGTATTCTGAATCAAGATTTATTTCAGCCTCAAAATACAGGAAGTCCAGATTTGGCACGGTATATTATTCTGGGATCTACATTAAGGTTGGACTAATAATGTCATATAAACAAAAGGCAGGCATATGAAACATCACCACAGGAAGTTATCCACTTCACCATCGGAGGTGGCAGGATATGAAGGGCCCGAGATTTTGTGATAATCAAAATAAACCCTAACTTCCTGCCACCGACAGGTTTTCTCTCTAAACACTGAAGAGATTTACTGCAGCAGAGGAAATGTCACACATCCTGCAGCAGAAACCACCTTGTGACTGTGTCTACATACTTTTTTTATCATTTGTTTTGTAAAATTCATGTGAATGGCCTATTGTATATAGATATTATGGATGTTATTAACCCATAGTATTTTCCAAACACAACATATCACCACCTTTGGACTTGTAATGCATTCATGTATTTAAATGCTTGCAGGGAAACTGTAAAAAAAAAAAGAAAAGAAGAAAAAAGGACATCACAGTATTTGAACACATAATTAAATATTTTTTCTAACACTTCTTCCTCATCTCTGATACAACCGGAGGAGATCCCAGACATTAGTATTGACACTAAGATGCCTCTTCCTAGGGTAAACGAGGGGTGTAGGCTGAAATAAAGAGAGCAGTGTAGTGAAAAACACACAGCGGATCCTGTGTGCTCATCTCACCGGGGCGAGGGCTCGAAGGAAAAAAGTCTTGGAGTCTCTTATGAAACCAATTGCAAAGAAAATACTTGTCATGTATACTTACATAGGACAAAATATAAACATTTACTTGTAAAGACTTAGATTTCAAAATAAAATATTAAGTTTTTTATGTGAACCTTCAGTATGTTCCATGTTAAATGCTCACTGCAGTTGTGACTGCAATAAATGTGTTGGGTTTGTACCTTGCAGTAAATGCTAATGTGAATCTTATGGTGCATTCTGTGGGTTTGAAGGGTTTGGGGGGACTGAAGGGACAACTGGTCTGGCACTGAGGTACTCTAGAACAAAGATCTGCAAAATCTTGTTGAGGTTCTGGATGGTGGAGCGATCCAGGTTCTGCTCGTTGTCATCAAACGTGTGCCACACGGAGGGGAAGGGGGAGGGGATGAGGTGGAGGATACGTACACCTGACGGAGAAGCACAGCATAGGGATTTACCAACAGAGATTACACAGTATACAGTATGTGATTATTTTTGTATTAATGTTGTTATTCAGTGTGTGCATACCTCTATTTAGGAATGGTATATGATCATCTTGTATGTATCCAACAGGTCGATCGGGCCAGAAATACTGCACGCTGATAGGATGATCCACCAGCTGATTCATGGAGTGAAGGCGCTTTTCTGAGGATATACAAGACAAAGAGTAAAAAAGTGCACGTGTAAGCACTTAAGAGAAAAAAACATACATATATTATCTTTTAATAGTTACAAAATCAAGACTGTTAGTAGTGTGTATTGTGGTTTGATGAGTTTGGGTTCATGTCTCTGGCAGCATAACCAAACAATCCCACAACGATCATCACATGTTGGTGCATGGATTACGTGTGAAAAGCGATGACAGAAACAAATAAAGAAACCGGGTCGTGTTTAAAAACCAAGTCTTCTCACAGTGTATTTAATGAGGCAGCTATTTGCACACAGAGAGAAGCAGATTGAGATAGTAGGCTTCCAGGGCCTTTACAGTTTCATAAGTAATTTCACCTAAAAAAAAAAAATCTCTACAGTGCAGTCAGAGCAGATGGAAAAACACAGTGTAATTGCAATCATTTGTCAGCACAGTTGGCACACTGGCCCCCATACAATGATAGCTCTAGATGACTAACACATTAATGATGTGTAATTACAGAAACTGATAGTTGATTTATGGGTTCTCGTGGCACACCTTCAGCAGCGTAGAAAGCCCCACATAACACCATTCATTTTCAAATACTGGATTGTTTACCAATGTTCTGCAATCTGGAGAGCCAGGGGGTTGTGCTGGGGAACTGGTTGCCAAAGTGAGGGCCAGGAGCTCCAATCAGGTCCAACAACACAAACAGATCCTGGAGAAGAAGAGACAGGAAAGGACAGGAAAGGACAGGAAAGGAAAGGAAAGGAAAGGAAAGGAAAGGAAAGGAAAGGAAAGGAAAGGAAAGGAAAGGAAAGGAAAGGGGACAAAGCATTCTGGTGAGAAACTTTCTCTGCACATCCTGAAGATAAGGCTCTGACCAGGAGCCTGTTCCCATAGTAATCCCACCTCAACACCACTGCTTTGAGGTGGCATCTCACGTCACACTATCTCTGCAGGCCACACCCGCCCCTGCGTTCGCATTCATGAACACACACATGCACAGACTTGATACTGTCTGCTTTATCTCTCCCTGCCCACACAGGAATGTCTCCATTTGTTGATAAACACTGCCTCTATCTCACTGTTGCTATGATAAAGAAACATATACCAATTAAAGTGACGTCTTGTTATCAGAGACTGTATAATAGATGATGTTTGATATCAAGACACCTGAGCCTCCCGTGAGATAAAATGAGTGGTTTTGTGAGCTTTTGAAATTTCTGTAAAATACAGAGGAATATACACGAGCCTCCCTTGTTAAGGTGTCTGTGTGGGCTGTGTGTGTGAATGTGTGTGTGTGAGAAGATCAGGGCTAAGCAGATTGTGCTGAAATTGATGTGGGCTAACAAAGGGATGATCTTAAGTGTGATTAAGTGATTATGCTAATCTCAGTTGGTTTAGACAGAGGAGGATGAGCAGAACCGGGACACACCATGCCATGTAGTTGGTTGGTGCCTGTGGCTCCGGCAGGGTGTGGGGTGCTCTCCATCTTCTGGGCCAGATGGCGTGAGCCGTACAGGGAGTCTGAGGGGGTCCACTGGAAAAGGGCCTCCTCTCCATCAAAGAAGATCAACTGCAGTGTCAAGTCGGGGCTGGAGCTCTACATGGGAGGTACAAATATAATACAGTGATACATACTACTGCAGTCTCCATTCCAAGAGATCTGCTGCCCTCTAGTGTTTTTTAAATGACAGTGATGGGAAAACCATAGAGTTTCTTAAGAAGGTTTTACATTAACTATTAATTTCATTTTTTTTTGTCTAAACTTATTCTACTTTATTACACAGCCAATGAGCTGTGAAACTGATTACATCTCCTCCTATTTGGCAACAAATGCATTTGTATTCAGGGTGATTCCTATTCCCCACAGTGACCTTTGTGACGGACAGCTGAGTCTGACAAACATGTCCCTTGGCAGGTCACTCTGTCACTGTTCACCCAATAGACGGGACTCTCAACTGTGACACAGAAAAAGTACAGAGCAGCATGCTACATGAATACTAAGTATATCGCTTATGCGCCATTTGTGCAAGAACATTAAAACGCTGATGAAGACAAATTTGTGTCATTCATGAGACAGAAATTTTGTTTAAAATGTTGTTGATATTGAATTTGAGCATAGATATTTGCAGAGGATTTTATATCAATGTATAATTCATAAATGAAAAAATTCTTTTAGACTTTCATCTACAAAATGACATACAGACACATCTCAGTGAATGAATCAGGGATACTGCTGACATGATAAGCATATCAAATTGTGAATGATCAATACATTTCACCACTACCGGTCTTTACATGACCTTTGTCAACAGTCTTGTGAAATGACAACATAAACTGTATTGTCATCGTAACCACAGGCTGATAAACAGCAGACTGTGGTTACAGAATGTGTACTCATCCACAGCTGAAACTAGTCCCCAGCAAATGTGCTACTTACTCCTGTTTGGTTACTGTTTACTAAAAAGATCTACATCAAGTCAAAGGTCAAGGGCTGACGACCAGACCAATGCATAATTGGTTTTCACGAGGAAAAATACAGAATAACAACGGTTTTATCTATTAAACTGCAGCACTAAAATGTTTCCTTGTTTCCCTACAACACTCACATCACATGTTTGAAGTGATAAATATCAAGCGAACAAACTCCAGAGTGATGCTCACCCAGTTCTAGGAGCTGGCTTGTCTGCCTCATGTTTGGCCTTGTTATTTTCAACCTCACTGCCATGACTGTTGTTGTTGTTGTTGTTGTAAGACTTCACTACAGCTCATGGCAACAAATCAAGTTAGTCCTGTCCACAACAACAGAGACTACTGCACACCCCTGTATGGCCCAGCTGTAATTTAAATTAGTGTTTGTACATTGGATGTTTTTTTGTTTTAGGCATCTATAGTGCACAGGGGGTCCCAGTCAATTTTCTATAGTACTGTTTAATTTTCTATAGTATTATGTATTGTAGATTTAAGTCACTACCTTCTGAGCTTTCAGTTCTTCATCCAGGGCTCGTGCCATCTCCAGCATCATGGCACAAGGAACAGCAGAATCGGTGGCGCCTTGGAACTCCCTCCCGTGCCACTGTGGTGGGTAGTACTTGGAGTCATAGTGACAGGCCAGAACCAGGCGGCGCCTGGCTGATGGATTGAGGGTGGCAATCAAGTTGGTGAAGGGCAGAGGGCCGTAAGGCGTTTGTGACATGAACCTGTCCTCTGTCACCTCCCAGCCTGCTCCGAGGGAGCCCAGAGTTGTTTTAATATGCTGAAAGAAACACGAACACACACATATAAAAGAGAACAGGCTGATTTAGACCTGTTGCTTGTCTGTTTATAACAGTATTTTGTGATGACTTCTTGAACCTATTGAGGTGAATGTATTTTCTACTGATATGTTGGGACTAGACATAAAATGTGGAGAAAACACTCACAAGTGTTGACTAGTGTGATATCTTTGTTTATCTTTGCCCTCAGTTCCCATAATGCTGCTGCTGAAATACTGTTTTACCTCCACAAGGTAAAAGATCTGGGATTTTGACATTTATCTCACCAATTACTGTCAGCTTTGGATATCACAAAATACTGTAGATGCTGGCAGACTGGTGGTGATATATTATCCTACAAATGGTAAACTCACCTCTTGCACGGCTTGGCTCCCTGCAGAGCCTGGGTACCTGGTAACCAGCAGTGGCCTCAGATCCCTCTGCCACATCTGCTCCAGGTCAGTGTGAGACAGGGCAGTACGGATCTCATCTCCTGTTAGTGTGATGGCTCTGTGCTGGAGCTGAACACCACCAGAGGAGAAAACAACAAAATACATGAGAAATGGCTATTGACTGGCCTTTGAGTGACTATTGCAGTGCTATAGATGAAATGCCACTGTTGCCACTGTGATCAGATCTGCTGTTAACCAGTAGATCTGTCAGCACGTCTTTTGCAGCATAATGTGTTTTCAACCAACTTCCTAGTAAGAACAGTCGCAATCTTGCTGAATCATTTAAACAGAACTGAACACAGATGACACAGCACACACAACCAGTAATGTTACTGAGTCACAACAGTAACTTCCTCCGGCTTATTACTGGAAACCACAGTGGAATTTTATATTTCTGTATTTAAGATATGTTATGGCCATTTAAGGATAACGTCCATGTTAAACAGGCTTACTGACAATCAGCTATTACAACACCTGCATAATGTCTAGAAAAAGCCACACACACACCGTTCACCCTCACAAGTTCACTCGATCACCCTCACAGCATGAGACACAAGAGGCAATTAGAGTATCTGTGAATAGACATTGATTGAATCGCTTCGAAGCAACAAAACCTGGATTTTGATTTCATGTATCAAACTGTGTGTCAGTTCAGTTTGTTTAAAAACACACACACACACACACACACACACACACATCGATCTTCTGATCCCATGGCTCTTTTTTCATTTGGTCTCAAAGTTCAACTGCTGAGAAGCACGGTTGTCCTGGTAACAAACTGAACTGACAGGGAGGATGGAGAGCAGGAGCATTAGGGAAAGGGCTGATGGTGAATATCAGAGCACAGTCAGTGTCTCTGTAGTTCCTGCCTCTCTGATAACAAGCAGGCTGCCTGGTTCTTAATGGCCAAGATTATGGAAAAAGTCCCATACATGTGATTGTTTTCATTATCAGTTAATATGATTACTAATTTGTTATTTTATTCTCTATTCTGATCATAATGATCAGGATCGTAAATTTATACAAAATAAAATAGAAATTATTATTATTTTCCAAGAACCATGGTGTATTTTTCAAAGTCTAAAGCCCATAAATCAGAGTAAAGCAGCAAATAATCCTACTCAGGAGGACAGAATCAGCAAATGTGTCACATGTTTAGGCTAGGTGACTGAATTGATCAATTGACTGATTAATTATCTGACTATATGGATGAGCACTCGTCTTTGAAATGAACATTATTTAAAGGGAAGTCACAATTGACGTTTGTTCTTTGTCGTGATTTGGTTTCACTTGTTGTTTTGAACAACAGGAGAAGCCACATTCCATAAGCCTGTTCGTTACAATTGAGGCATGCATTTTCACTTATATGAGCCCTGTTCACACTACGCACTGGACCCATGCGGGCTGACTCATGCATCAGTCCTGTAATTACAGAGCAGAGTATACGGCGCAAGAGGTAGAATTATGTGGTCACACAGACTGAATATAGTCCTCTCAGAGCTGGGGCTCAGAGAGGGTTAAAGGGGGTCCACTTAAGATCTATAAATACCAAGACCTGCAATTGGAGGATCAATGATGATGACCATGCTGCCATAGCAACCAGGCAAGAAGAAAAGCAGATGTAGATCACTGATGAGGAGCCAGTGGCCAGGCATACTCAGGTGCATCTCAGGAGAATTACACAAGTGCAGTAAACAGTGAAGAGGATTGCTGGGATATCAGGAACAGCTATTATAAATCCTGACTGTAAAAGCTGAGTATGAAAACCTGTAGGTTCTTCCTCTCTCATAAAGAAAAGCAGTAGCCTGTTGATCAACATGTTAAAAGTAAACATGCACCCACTGACAAAATAAAAGAAAACGAATGGCAGAAATATTTCCTGTTATTCAAAGATTTCTCCATTAAAGTGCAGATGTATTTCTGATGACAATGATAATTATTCAGTGAGGTAATTAATTAGTTAATCGATAATTGCAATCAATCGTTTGATTTGGTACTTTTCACAGAGTAAGCCATGTGACACGGATACAAAGATACAAAAACACTGCATGTGACAATTTTAAATAAATGGTTTCACTTGTGGAGACGCTTTTCTGATTCCCTGCATGTAGACTACTGCTCTGACTACCTGGCCATGTGTCCACACTGCAAAACGTCTCTCTCTGAATTGATTTACCTTTTCTTGAGTCCAGGGGATTCCGTTGGAGCAGTGGAGAAATGTCATCCAAATGGACACAACGTAAATTAAACGCATTATGCGGCTTCGCTCAGCCATCGTTGTTGTCGCTCCTCTCCACATTCCTGTCTCTCCTCTGTGAAAGCTTACAGATCATGTGAAAAGCAGGAGGGAGGACCCGAGGCTCTCTAGACTACAGCGCGTCACTATACTGCTGTGTGTGTGTGTGTGTGTGTGTGTGTGTGTGTATTGCAGGTGCTTGTTAACAGTAATGACATGCTGACCCCATGTATAGTCCTTTGATAATTGCTCCTTTTCACCAACAAAGCAACACTTTTACAGCATACCTGAGGGCCCCAGAGACATAGGCTACTCTAAGAAGATCATTTATGTCTGTTGCAAACTAAACAAACAAATGAAAAAAATAAACAAAAAATAGTTCTCAATGTACCTTTTTTTGACTTAACAGTTAATTAGTGATAAAGCATAATGGTAAATTTAACTAAAAGAGAGTAAGTAAATATTTGATTAAGTCAAGCATTTATTTACTTTTCTTTTAGTTTCTATTTAACCTTCTAATTAATCATAAACAGTCAGACAAGGTAGTTTTTAAAAATAAATATGCACTTAAAAAATATTTTTAAAAAATTAAAAATATTTCTTTAAGGTACGATCCGCGCCCTACGTCATGTACACGTGGTCTGTTTCACGTGGCCAACCCGGAAGTTCGCTACCTCGTTTGCTTCATGTCAACATCTTTCTCACCACACTTGTTTCACAGTTGTCGGAGCAGAGTTACAGTAAATCATCTTCTCTCTGACACCTCGCGACACTTTTAGTTGTTGTCGGTGCGGTGGTTTTCACTGTGCTCGCGACAGCAGCGATGTCTGAGGAGGTGTGCTGTTTGAAGGCTCAGCTCAGAGAGCAGGAGACAGAGATATCTGCCCTGAAGAAGAGACTGGCTCAGCTGGAGAAGGTACGAAAAGTTTACTCACTGTCAAACTGGTGTTTATTAAATGCATCGTTTCTCCGTATGTGCAGCACGTGCCCACTGAAGCGACCTCCATGAGAGTAATGGCTTAATAGTCTAGTAACTTCATTGCAAATGAGTCTAACTAAATGTAATGTGGGGAAACGTAGTAAGAAAACCTGCGGACATGATGTTAGCCGTTTGACCCTCACACTGCTGTCTTTAAACATGGACACTTGATAGAGCGCTAACTAGCGTGCTAGCTAGGTGCCATGTTGAGTTTTTAAGTTGTCGTAAAGTGTTCATTCAGCCACACACCTCGTTACAGCGAGGACGTGTTGAGTGATGGTGTTACTACTGAGAGGTGTTCCTATCATTCTGTCCACCACCCTGGTGCGCGTAAATGGGGAGGACAACAAACAGGATCTGCAGCACACCACCACCCTCAACAAAAGCCTCTGTAATAAACATCTTTAAAAAAAAAACAAAAAAAACCCAAACATAATCGTGTTAATGTCCCGTCAGCATTATATTAAACATACAAACACAGTGTCACACATCCCTGTTATATTCATAAACTGACATGATTCTGAAATGAAAAATAAACAGCTACTTTCCTATCACAAGGTGGAAAAGAACACCAATGGAAGGAGAGGCATTTTAATGGGTCCTGAGTAAACATACAGGTAAACATACTAGACACTTAGATGTTCCCAAAGCTCTTATGCAGAGCTACTGCTAATCAGCTCCGTATGTCAGACATACTGAATGGAGACATACCTAAAGTCTGAAATAAACAAAGCTTATTATATTATAGAGACAGATTGTAATGCCACCTGGATCAAAGCTCTCGTACATAACTTGCCTCCTTTATTTTTTGTAATAATAATGGCCCTGTTGTGTGATATCAGAACCACACCTTAGCACTGGAGCTACATGACCAAGTGAGACCCCTGACCCCACTGAAGGCCAGACCGGCCCTCAGCAATGAGGACATTATGCGGTACAGCAGACAGCTCCTTCTTCCTGACCTGGGTGTACAAGGTATGGATGGCCACATGCAGTGATGTTTAGAGCACAAGCCGTTCTGTCAGGTGGGATATATGACAAGGCTTAACACAACAGAGAACATCTTGATTGTCCACAGGTCAGCTAAACTTATCCAAGACCTCAGTGCTGGTTGTGGGCTGTGGAGGACTAGGCTGCCCCCTGGCACAATACCTTGCAGCAGCAGGCATCGGTAGGTAATCTAGTTATTCATGTGTGGTATGATGTGTTGAGCTGTTGTAAATGATTGTTGAAACCCCAGCTGTTTGTGTTTTCCTTTAGGCAGAATATAAATTTAGCAGTGTAACTTCTCAGGGGCCGGTAAACTAAATTAATGTACCCGCAGGGGAGAGGTTTGCATTTCTCAAAGAAATACATCCCACTAGCTGTTAAAGTACAGTTTAATGAATGGAATCAGGTTTACTTACTGTAGACAAAATAGACCTTTAATATAGGGTTTTTGTTTTTTAAATTTTGTTTTATTTTATAAAATGTATCACTTGTTTCCTGGGGTAACGTTACAACTACACTTTTGCTGCACAACTAACTGGGCATAACTGGAGTAACTGAAGAAAATGGGTTTGTGCTCATATTAGTATGCTGTGTAGGAGAAGTGTCAATATCTGTGTGTAGAAGTAAGCAGATATAACATTTAAAAAAAAGTCAATAAACAATATGCATAAATAAAAAGGGCAAGCCAGGTCTGATAAATGCATATTTAATTAAACTGGCCTGTAATAGTCTATGGTGTGTGTGTCTCCAGGTCGCCTGGGTCTGCTGGATTACGACGAGGTGGAGCTCAGTAACCTGCACAGACAGGTGCTGCATGGAGAGGAGAACCAGGGCCAGGCCAAGGCTCTGTCTGCTGCTAATGCAGTAAAAAGGTACTGACTTTAACATGTACACATTTCTTGAAAAATGACATCTAATATGGGACAGACCAGTGCATAGAGGTCAAAGCACCATTATACCAGTATCCTGTAGTGGAGCAAAAATGCTTGAGAACACATCTTAAACAGATCTGAAACGTAATATATCATTAGTAAAATAAGATAATATTATTAGATGTTCTCTAACTATGATAATTGGTGTATTAAAATGCTTTCTGTGACCCGCTGGTTGCTGTGTAATGTATGGTGGCGCGCTCCAGTCTCACCACAGGTTATATTTGGTTGTGTATTTCTCCTCAGTCTCCAAATATTGTGTAAACATGCTATTTTAGAAGCAGCTGTTTCTGGTGCTTTTCTCCCTCACAGTGGGCCTACTGTGGTTAACACACACATACACACACACACTCACATTGTCCAACCATGGCCACATGAGGGAGTCATTTCACTGACTGAGCAAACAACATGTGCAGAGTGTTTTCAGAGTATGTCACGCAGACAAAACCATCCTTTTCCCATTGTTGATTATGAATGATTTTTGCTGCCGTAATTCAAGAATGATCATATGTTTTGTCACCTGTGATATCTGAGATAAGTAAAGAATAAGAAGGCAGTGTGGAGAGGGAGCTGACATGTGACACAGATCGCATGTCAGATTCAAAGCTCACATGTTTTGGGATTTGTTCTTGGTTTGAAACACTAGTATGTCCCCGATGTGGCTTTTTTTAATGCTCAACGCTGATCTCATATTGTTACTTGTGTTGCTCTGTTAATTGCGGAGGACCAAACCTGTTTTCTTTAAGAAATAATTGCCATTTTTTTTTATGCAACTTATCGTCCACAGGTTGAACTCCACAGTGGAGTGTATTCCCTACCACCTGCAGCTGTCATCGGAGAACGCCCTGCAACTCATTCAACAGTATCCTGCTGCAAAGTCTTCAACCTACATCTGTTACGCAGACCTACCGCTGGCTTCATCCTGTCCTGGATATTTCTTACAGCTGTCATCCTATTACGATTTTCATCAGTGGAAACCTTACTGGCAATCTACGGTATTACATTGATAAACTCTATGAAACCTCCTTGACCTTGCTGACCTCATATATGACATTGTGGTGGATTGTTCAGATAATGTCCCCACTCGTTATCTGGTGAATGATGCCTGTGTCCTCAGCGGCAAACCTCTAGTGTCAGCAAGTGCGCTGAGAATGGAGGGGCAGGTAAGGTAGAAAGAACTCTTTCTCGTCAGGCTCCTCAAAATTTTCCAAATCACGTATGTTTATGTGTGTTTGTAGTTGACAGTATATAACTACAGTGGAGGCCCTTGCTACAGATGTCTGTACCCAGTACCCCCGCCGCCAGAGACAGTAACCAACTGTTCTGACGGAGGGGTGTTAGGAGTGGGTGAGTCTTGTCCCTTTACTTGCCCAGAAGCCATTAACGTTGGACAGAGTGCTGTTTGTGTAAATAATAGTCCCTGGTAACATTTTCCACTTTTCTTTAAGTTCCAGGGATCATGGGCTGCTTCCAAGCTTTGGAAGTCATCAAGATTGCCTCTGGACAAGGCTGTATCCTTTACTGCTCCATTCTTAACTCCCACATTATATAGTTCACCTTGCCTCACTATTTTTTTTGGGTTGCAGCAGAATGTTTTGCTGAGACGTTGCAATGAAGCAACGGTCAACTGCCTGAAGTGATTTCATTTTAGCAACATTAGCGATGGTGTTTTGTGCCAGTCTGATAAAACAAAGTAAAAACAGAGATATTTTTGTCTAAGTTCTCTGGACTGTGCTGACTACTCATTTGTTATTGTCTCAAACTGCAGTCTGACCACACTTTCCCCGTCGTGACTTCTCACTTGCATTGTGTTACTCACATCATATCACCTACTTTTAAGTTTCTGTCAAGTACAATGTACTTTCCAACCACGAAAGGACTCGAACCCTCAATCTTCTGATCCGAAGTCAGACGCCTTATCCATTAAGCCATGTGGTCTCTTTTTATACTTGAACGAACACTTGGCTGTGATGTGTCAGCCAGGGAAATGTACTGTTGCCTGAATCTTGCTATGTCATCCATACACAAATGGGAGACGTGCTTGACATGATCCATCAAATAAATTATCCTTAACCACGTTTTCTAGCTTCCTGTGGCCAGCAGCTGGTGATGTTTGACGCTCAAGATGCCAAGTTTCGGTCCATCAGGTTGCGGCCCAAGCAGGCTGGCTGTGCAGTCTGTGGAGAGACCCCCAGTGTAACCAAGCTGGTGGACTACGAGAGCTTCTGTGGGTCCGCCGCCACAGATAAGGTTGGTCGTATGAGATGCAACAGGGTACCTCCTATGGTGGAGTCGTGCACATTTTCACAGGAATGTTGCTTTTTGAAGTAATAAAAAGTGTTTCTTACATCAACCGTATTTCACCGTTTTAATATGACATGTAGAAAGTACACATAATTATCCCCTAATCATAGGAAAATTCTCTTATTGCCCGTTTTTCCGTGTGTTTCAGTGCCGCAAACTCAACCTCCTCTCCAGAGATCAGAGGATCACGGTACAGGTAGGGAATATATTCTCCAGAACAGTTGGCCATTGCGTGACTCCCTGTATTTAGTGCTGTTTATTGTATGATTACTCACAATTTTCTCAGTTTTCATGTGCATTCATAAACTGATTACATCTCTGTGCTGACCCAACCCCAAATGGGAAATGACTTAATATGGGCCTGTAGATTTTCTATGGGAAAGAATAACATGTTCTATTTGGCACTGAGAGTAGTGGTAGTGGATTGCATCTGTTTATATTTCTGCAGAATTGGCACTTTCAAACCCGCTGAGTCATTAAGTACAGAGATGGGGATCATGATTGATTGGGCTGTAATCGAGATTGTGCAAGGGGCTCCAGTTAGAAACAGTTTTGTTTCCTGTGATTTGAGGAAAAGCAGTTAAAATGTTCATATTCCTCCACAAATACAAATCCAAGCAGTATTTCAGCGTTTGCTGTGAGTAATTTTGGTTTCCCTGTTTAACTTGGACGTAAATCAATGTCTTTTTGCAAAAACCAAAGCCACGCCTCTGTCCAATTATACATTTGATAATAGAAGTGCATTAAGAGCTGTCTTGATATCATTCCAGGATTATCAGTCCATATTGGACACAGCAGAGCCCCATCTTTTGTTGGATGTGCGCCCTCTTGTGGAGGTGGACATATGCCACTTACCCTTCTCTCTCAGTATCCTTTCAGTGATGGAGACACGGAATCAGGGTCACTGTGTCCCAGTTCTGTAATTTCACTTCTTGTTTCTGTCTGATTATCCTCCTTATATTTCTGCCAGACATCCCACTTTCAAGTTTAGAGGAGAGAAAGAGCGAACATGTCCAGTTATTGAGGGAGAGAATCAGCCAGTTGAAACAGCAGATGGCAGGTGACTCCCAGCCTCCAGGTAACATGTCAAAACACCATTTAGGCTCCGTACATGTTGTTTGAAATGAACAGGCACGTAGAGCCACTTGTGCATATTCACCCACTCCACCGTGTATCGTGTATAGTGCCGGGCTGGAGGCTTATTTTGGACAGCGAGTAAAAGGTTGTAATGGGGTTGCTAGGTGACCCCTTTTCCAAAACAAGTGGTCAACCTGAGCAGCTGGTCTGCTTTAGAGAAATTAATATTCAGAACATTATTTTTGTGGTGTTGTGGATTTTCACTGTGTGGAGCTGATTTTGTCAATGAGATGAATTTAGGTTTTAGAGTTATATCTTAGTGATGTAGTCTTGATGTATATTCAAGTGTTACATCCTCAAGTTTTCATTATTTTCAGCATTAGTCACTTTATAAATGTGCAGGTTTTGGCAGCTGCTGTGTATTTTGTGTGTTATTGCAAACATGAAAAAATAGTGACAATTAAATGTGCTGAAGTTCAGTATCAGGCAAATTTGAACTAACTCATCTGTCAGTGTTTTCTCTCTGTGGTTTCCTCCAGTGTTTGTGATCTGTAAGATGGGGAATGACTCTCAGAAGGCGGTGCAGGTTCTGGAGAAGATGAGTGGATCAGAAGTGGACAGCATCACAGTGAAAGACATCTGTGGAGGCCTAATGGCCTGGGCAAAAAAAATAGATCCCACTTTTCCACAGTATTAATCTAATACATTTTTTTCTTATCTCTTAATAAATGCTGCATTATGTTGGTCAATACTGTTTTTTCTCATATTTGTGTGTGTGTGTGTGTGTGTGAGAGAGATGGGCATTTAGCTTCTTGGTAAACTCTGTCAAATGTCATAGCTGAAATACAGAACCTCAAATTCATTGTGTACAAGTGTAACAGTGGAGCAATTCCTAAAATGTGTTGTGTAACCTGCCGTGTATCAGTTCATCAAAAACATGAACTGGCAGTTAGATGACTTGTTGGCATCCTTGCAAAATCAAGTTGCTCTTCCTGTTTTTCTTGTCAATCCTTAGAAGTTTGTTGAATTGGATTCAACATAATACAATACATCACTTAGTAAAATCAAGCCTATCCCTTTTCAGTGTTGACAGGCTCTATTTTTTTCCCCAGCACACCTCTGTCCTCTGCTTCACAAAGTTAAGCTGTTGATAGGAAACCTCTGATCAGAAAACTCAAACTTATCCTTTCTTTGTTGTTTATTTAATGAAATAAATCAGTGCATTCCTCCAACCACTATATCTCTTACCGGAGACATAGTAGTACTGGTCCCTTCAGTGAACCCTGAAGCCTCCCGGACTCCGCGCGTGGAAACCAGCGCGTTTCAAACCGAACCGGTTCGTGTAGAATGAACTTTTTTTTCTTTTTTCTTTTCTTGGCATGGCCAAGTTGAAATAACGGAAAAGAAAGGCACATGCGCATTGGTTTGAGTTCCATCGGAGGCGCCATTGCTTCACAGGGACTGTAGTTCAAGTTTTCCTCCCCACACATGGAAAGTCAGTTATGCGGAGATTATAAAAAGACTCCAAGCCCCAGCGACGGTCGCCGCTCTTTTTTTTTCCCCTCGTCAAGCAGTGGGAGTAGTCACAACTGGAAGGATAATAAGATGCGCATGAATTTACAATCTGGAATAAAAGATAAGAGAAAATAAATGGACGGCTCGGTCAGTCTCAGCGCGGCTGTGTGTCAAAGTAAAGTTACTATTTATTCAGTGTAGGATGCGACGCTGTGCTTCTGTGTGCGACTCACATGAAAGTGCAGAATAATAAACTTGAGGCTCCGCTTTCCTCAGTTGATGGAGTTAAAAAGTTTCTTCAGTCCACTCACAATGGAAAGGAAAGCGCCCTTCGCTGACTGTGAAGGTAAAGTACCGTTTCACAATGATTTTAATTCGACGTTTGCTTGTAAACGGGCTGTACGTGAGCGGAGAGTTGCGAGTGCAACAAAGTGTCATCTGAATGTGCATATTTCGGGGCTTGTATAACTTGTTTTGCTGGCATTTTCGACTCGGCTCGTGTTCTGCCAGCGAGCCAATCGAAAGTGGGAGGGGTGCAGATGTTCAGAAGCCTCGGTTCCAGATGTTTGTGGAGTTTGAATTCTTGTAAACACAGAAATGATACGCTTTATCGAGTTTAACGTGTCCTTTGGGCTGTAATTTGACTGTTTTGCGCATGAGCAGCCGTGGTGTTGCTTTGGTTTCGTTGAGCAGAAGTCCAGACAGGTCGATAGTAACGTTCAGACTAATCCTCACTAACAAAAGTTTTACTTAGACAGGCACTGCGGAGTTAGCTTTAAGCTAGCTCTGGGAAGTAGCCTGCACACAACCACAACAGTGTAAGGCATTAGCAAAACACTACAGATGTGGTGGTGGTAGAAATAATCTAGGAATAATTCAATTAAAAATGTTCAAAATGCTCCTGTATGTTATTATACGTTTCTGACTGATGTGACTGGGTGGTGACATCCATTTTAGTGCTTTCACCATAAAGTGAATATTAACTTAAATCAGTTTAACTAGAAAGTGTTCAAAGGTGAACAAAATCCTAATTCATACAGCTAATGCACAACAGACTAATGCAGCAAATCACTCATTTCTCTGCAGTGTATTCAGATAGGTAAATACTTGTTCATTATAAAAATAGCTGTGTGTTTGTCTTTGTGTGTGTGTATGTTTGTGGTGGCAGGTTTCCTGTGGTCAGAGTGGATTACTGACTTCAGTAAGGAAAAGGAACACCACTCCAGGATATGAAGTTTGTGGCGGTGCTTTTACAGCAGAAGACTGTGGATTGTTCAGACTTTCTCTCCATCACCTGCCCACTTCATTAATGAGTGTGTGGTGTGCGAGCTCAGGTGGGCGGTAGGTTATTACCCTCTCAATTCCTGAAAAACAATGTCACTTTGATGAAACATACAGTGCTGAGTCACTACAACTGATGAAGACCGAAAGTTCCCCCTGCCAAGAGTTTATCCCCGCAGATCCAGCTGAGCTTTTTTGTATCACTCCTCTCTGAGTTCTCCACTATTCAGCATTTCACGTCGCCATTGGAAGAAACCCAATGTCTGCCTCCTCTCCCCCATCCTTACCTCGAGCCTTCCTCCACTCTCTCCATCCGCACCACCCGTCCTCGTCGCCGAGCCCGCCTGGGCCGCTCTACACGCGGCTTTCCAACGGCAGCCACAGTGCCCCCAGCCCCACCAACTCCCGCAGCTCTTTCCATGGGGTGTCCTTCCTGCTGCAGATCGGACTGACCAGAGAGACGGTGAACCTGGAAGCCAGTGACCTGTCCTTGTCTTCTGTAAAGGACCTGGTGTGCTCCATAGTGGACCAGAAGGTAAGCACTCACGATTCACGTAGTTTTCAGTTACACAGGACATCCCGATTACCTTGTTTTTCCCCAATTAGCTTGTTTTAAAGTTTCAGCAGTAATCCTGGAGGCAGTATAGGACTGACATGATGATGCACTCGCATGTTTTGCCATCTTCTACCATATTCATCTGTTAAGGTTTTGTTTCCAACACAGACATCTGGGCCTCGTGCCCCAAAATGAGTCAAACGCAGCAGAGGCATGGACACAACAGCACCAACGCTCCTCCTGTTACAGGACACAGTCTAGTAGCGCCAGTTATTTACACTGTGGTGTGATGTTGCAGAACTTACATGATGCATAAACACACACACATATACACAACTGCTCAGTGGTTTTGCTCAGCTCTGTGTGATGTTGGACCTACCGTATTTTCCATGACACTGGTAATTTGCTTTAATGACACCGTAGTGTATTCTCAGCATTAGAAGTTGCAAGTATCAGCCGCATCAGTCCACATCATTTGCCATCTCATATTTGCTTGTGTGAGAATAAATTGCAAATCGATGGCGCCAGCTTTAATTTGCCTGTTCTCGTTTCATTTGTGCTGAGGGTAGTCGGGAAGTGAACATGTTGTGTGTCTCCCAGTGTGTGCGTGTGTTTGTATGTCAAAATGAGGCTGAAACATTTTAATTTCAGTTTTCCAATCTGAGGCAGCCCCTTGTAATAACAAGCATTGTAAAGCCACACCACAGATTCAATGCCTTTTATGCAAAGTGGTTTTGACTGTGAGAAAAACATACTCATTGCTCCACTACTAATACCAAATAAGCTCAAAAACAGTAGCTCACATAAACTGGAGCATGAAACTAGCAATAAATTTATACAGTAATACAATTAATATAGCAAACTGACACCACAAGTTCATAACATTCATGATTATTTATACTAAATATGCAGTATTTTTAAACATATGAAGCTGCTCTAAATCTCTTACCGAGTTATTTTGTGTTCTTTGAGCTCATAGATGTGAACTGCACTTTATACTTGTGTGGGATTAATGGCGTGTAAAGCCTGTTGGAATAATGAAATGGCTCCTATGTGCATCCACACATTTTTTTTTACCTCTTGTGAATAATGATGATTACTCCATTTTTGTCTGTAATTATCATTGACTGGATAAAAAGGGGGTGATTAAACAAAGCACTTTCATCAGCCACTAGGATCTGAACATGTGGGTAGGTCAGAGCTGTATTTTTGTTTGTTGGGGAGAATGATAATGGGGGGGTGAGGGGGGTGAAAATGAATGAGGGGCTTGTGCCGCGAGCAGCAAGTGAAAGATAGTGAAGGAGTTATCTGTATTGCGTCTGTGTCCTTTGGTTTCCAATGTTGTCCAAGTTGACATTCCAGAGGAGCAGGGTAATGTTGTTGTTCTTTACGAGGGTCTGCTGATTCTCACTAGCTAGTTATGAACAGTTCTGGTCCGCAGAGCAGAAAATCTCATCACTGCACATATTTACATGGATCCTGTAACATTGGCATAGTTGCAAGAATCTTCAACAGGAAAAGAGTGGGAAATACGATTCTTTGAAGACGACCCTGGAAGAAAATCAGTGTCGTGCATTCATAGTGAGTAGGTGCTGATAATCTCCTAAGGAGTAATTGGGATCATCTATTGGTTTTGGCACATCTAAAGATACCATGCAGTTTCATAAGATATGGCAGGAAGCTATTTAATTTTATGACCAGCAGTCATGGGAACTTTTAAAAGGCTATAGAATAAACATGTGAACGTACTGTACATCCTTTTCCTCATAATATACTGCTCATTAGAGCCAGAGAACATATCCAGCCTGTTCATCCACGTTGTTGTGCATTTCTTCTATTAGACACTGCCAAGTGCAGTGCACTCCCTCAACTATTTCATGATTTCCAGCCATATGGCTTTGATATCAATGGAAAATATGACTGTAAGCCTTGTGCACTCTCCAGTCAATCCCTGCCTCACTTCTTGGTCTAAAATATGCATGACAATGGTGAGCCTTTTACAAAGTCCGCTCGTGTCGGCCAACTTTTCCAGCTGAGGATCTCTGACCCTAGCTTAGCTGTTGACAGTCGTCCCAGGATGTCTCCAGTCAGCACAACCTCAGGTGTCTGTCAGCAGAGGCGAGACAGGAAAAAGCTTTAGACTTGATGTGGTAATATCTGTATGGAGATGGGGTCTGGATGGAGGTGTATCCACCAG
>OMNW01022173.1:2310-28239 GCA_900303245.1 Selene dorsalis
AATAAGTTTAATTTACCTGTGTGCAGAGTTTCGTCGTGTTAGGGAACAATATTGCATATTTTTGTTATGTGATCAACATCAGTAAAAGCTGTGACTCACTGTGGTATTTGATTTGCTTTAGATTTGTTTCATTGACAAACATTGGTGCAATTAAACAAGCAATCGACAACAGTTACCAGAATTGTGAATACAGTAATAGTTGTTTAAAACAGGTTAAATTACATCAACTGAAATGTGATATTACTGATATTACTGTGTTTCTGACCACTTTTGCCTTTTACTTTATTTTGGTATGTCAGATATGGTGTGCAGCGCTTCATTCCCAGTCTGCTGGCAATAATTAGAATCGACTTTATTGGTATTGTCAACCAAAGCATGCATTTAATTCAAAAAATTTTTGTAGCTGCAGCAGGACCATTAACTTCTTATAAGTAGTCCATTAGTACGGGCTGAATGAGTGGGTAGAAACAATGCACTGTGTGTGTGTGTGTGTGGTCAAGCTATCAAAGAAGAAAATAAAACATGATGTTGTCAGGTTTCTGTATGTTCATTTAAAGTTTGACAGCGATGATGAATAGCACTGCAGCAGAATTGAAGTTGCACCTGTAAGCCGAGAAAAATCTTGTAGTAATCATAAAGTTGATTTATGATTTGGGGCCATGGTGGTCCTGATGTAGCCTCTCAGGTGATGTGAACTGAAATATGTTTCACTATACGATTTATCCTGTCAGTCACAGCTACACCATGGACATCCATTCAAGTCATAAAATGTTGCCAGTAATTTTGAATAAGAGGATTACAGAACCACTCACGGACATCATTGATGATATTTTCAGAATGAAGATACTGGGAAAATCTGAATTAAAGCAGCGCAGTAGTAAGTATGTCAAGTACAGTCATGTGAGGCTGGCAGTCTGCTCCCTCTGCTCTCAGTGCATCTGTTTGCTCATGTGGTTTAGTGGGAACAGCTGAAGAGGAGAAGTGAAAGTCAAGGGGAAAAAACAGCTGGAGTGATAAGGACGGGCAGAGACTACAGACAGTGGCAGCTAAGACAGTGAGGGTCTTAGCTGCACAGGCACAGACGGGAGACTCTGCTCTTCCTGATCTCAAATTCATACTGACAATCACTCGCAAACACACATATGAATGCACACGCGCGCACACACACACAGTATGTATGTGAATGAATGAGGTGAAATCTGGTGTCCTGTACAGAGGTTTAGGATTTATGAGATGCAATAACATGAAAATATAAGCAACATGCTGAGTGAAAATTGGAGGACATACTTCAAATTGGAAAACACAAACACCTGTGCCAAGGACTTGCTGGAGGAAAGACGTAATGCTATCATTGTTCTCATCGGTTTAGGCATTTTGCACAGCAACTGTCCGAGTGAAATTACCCTCAGAGAGGCGAATAACAGATTTTTGTTATCATGTGATCAATTTTTAATTTGTATGCATGGTAAGTCAACAAAAGACCTGTGGGAGTGTAAAGATCTGTGCTAACAATGATAGTAATACTGATAATAATGTGTTTTCTGATGGTGGAGAAGGAATGAGAATAAGAGGCGGTGGGAAGAAACCAAACAAGTTATTTTAAGCCGTGTGTTGGTGGAACAGAACAACATGAGCACTTCATGCAGATCAGTCACAACGGCTTCTTCCTTCGTTGTTGGTGATGTAGGAAAATCATTTTCTCTTTTGTTGTGGCGGTAGGAGTAAAATATTAATAGGTTCCATTCAGCAGGAAGTCCTCAAAACAACAGGAGTAAGAGCAGGAAATAGACTACAACAGATAAACACCAAGCCACGACAGACAGAACAGCAGGGTTCAGTTTTCTGTGCATCATTTTCCACACAAGTTCTTCTAGTGAGTAAAGGAGCTGAACTGGGTCACGCAGGCCCATGTAAAAGTGAAATGACACACAGATAACCTCAGTATATGACAAGCATTTGTATTTCCTACAATAAGAGTTTCTTCATCTCTAATGGTTTGTTTTGGAGTTTTAAAACTGTCATTCACATAATGAGTCACTGAACAAGCTGATCAAACTTTCTCATTTATATTTTAGTGCAGGCTAATGACAATGTTTTTGTTTGTTTTGAATGTTGCTCGCCACATTTCATTTTCCCACAGGTGTAGAGACTACTGTTAATTTTCATATTTTAGTCAGACTTCCTAATTTTTTTCTTTGGCTTTATATAACTTCGTTCTTTTGCAAGTATAAACAACACACATTTTAACATTACAGAGATGAGCTTTAAGAAATTCATCAAATTCAAATTTTCCTCCTCCAATGTTATTTGTCAATATTGTGTCTTAATTTGATGACTCTGAATGTCACTTCTTTCACTTTTTAATAATTTGCTTGATATAAGTTATTAGCAGCATGAATTTTACAGTGTCCTCAGGCTGGGTCTTTTCTAGTTTTCCCTCTACTCCTTAGTCACAGTTAGACCTTTCACATACTCCATTTGCATAGTTTTGCATGAAAAATTTACACTCTGTGACTCAGGGTGAAGCCTGCCCTCAAAAACACACAGTGTGATATCAGCCATCATTTATTTAACAGCTCCCCAACCTCTAAACTCCCCTTAACCAGAAGAGTCGTTTAGCACTAGAGTCAGCTCAAAGATAAACAAGAGAGCTCATCAAATCAACAGCATCAAATCATTTTATTTTCCACCCAAGTAAAACTTTTTGTCAACACTTTCAATAATTGTCTTTCGTGCAACTCAATGAACTGACAATACCACAATTTTTTTCATTCAACTTTCAATTTACATCTATGTATTATCTTATCCTTTCAAAGAGAAAACACTGGCACTTGAACTGTACTGTGACAGTAGACTGCCGTAATGATACTTACATGAAGATCAACATTACAGTCACTGAAATATGTAATATTTACAACATCTGACATGCAGTACACAGGACAGGCAAGAAGTACCGACCGTCTTTGGTTAAGTGTCATGCAGTTTGTTTAGGGATTCAGAAAATTTTATAACAAAATATACTATTAAATGTAAGTAACAGTTTTATTTGTTTCTGAGTTGAGTCAGTACATTTTAAGTTTCTAAAAATGCTGAAAATGTCTCACATGTTTCCTCAATAACTTGGACTGTAAATGTGTCTGTTAAATGAGGTGGTATGGTCCTTTAACTCATCACCATCAGATAAGTTTGGTTTAATGAGGCAAACAAATGAAGTTACCCTAGTGGAAACAACTCCCTAATTGGACTCATCTGGACTTATCTAAAACAATATACAGTCTATAAAACTCATACTTCATATGCTCTTCTACCGTATGTTGAATCTGATTTGTTTCCTCAACAAAGAACAATCCTTGTTAATTTTGTAAATGTACTCTGTACTGGAGCTGCATTAACTGATTTTATTTTTATTTCATGTATTTCATTTTTTGTATATTTGGCTTTAAAATTGCAAATATGCTAATAAGAATAAAGTCATCACTAAGTGCAACATAGGGTACAATGTAAACCTTGGTAAGTCCTGTTTGGCCTTAAACCCTGTTGAATAAAGGCAATAATGTCAAAGAACCCACCTGAAATGCTTGAAGAACAATAATCTCTGATGAAAGTCAGTAATGTGCAGCCACATAAACAGACAAAGACTGTGAGATGTGACATGAAAAAAAAAACTTCCAGAAAGTTTAGCTCTTTGGTCTCTTCACATCAAATCAAAGAAACTTCAGTAGCACAACAACTTCATGTTATGCACATGTGTATCTGTAAAATGTAATACTACACAGGTTTACATGTGGCAGGTTGTTCTAAGGCAATTCCATATACTCTGCATCTTGGCCAGCCAATTACAATATTCAGCACTTTGTCCTTGAAATTACACATCTAATTATCTTTTCTCGACCCATCTCGAGACGAATGTAAAAGCTACCTGAATTATATTCAGTGTAACATTTTTTCAGGTGGAGTAGGACGAGTATAAAATCACGAGGAAGTGGACTTGAGGGTTGAGGATGAATAAAGTGCAGGCACGTTGACACTGTCGACTGGAAAATGAGCCCTGTGAGTGGTCAGGTCTCAGCAAGAAAACCACTTTGGTTGTAGTTTGGGGGAAATTAGTCATTTCAGTTAAATGTTAATGAAGCAAATGTGTTATACTGTTGGTATGCTTGCTTTGAGAATCTATTCCAGTAATATTGTATCCCCTGAAATACCTCTGTTTGACTTAATTTGTTAAATGTCATGTTTTAGCTTGTCCTCAAAGTTACAAGGTTTTGTTGGTGTTTTTCGGTGTTACAGATTTGTTCTTTAAATATTTTTTTTGTGTTAATAAAAAATATAATTGTGTTTCTAACTGAATGCAGAGGATGCTGAGGAAATGAAAACAAGTAGTACATAAATGCAACTTATATACTTAACAATAATCATGAGCTATCCTCTTGGTATGGCAAAGTCACTGAATTCGCATTAGTTTATTAAACCAACTTTTAGTAGATAGTGGTTTGCATTTACTCTTCGTGTGGCAGCAGACTTGAGTTGAGATGGATCAAAGCTTTTTAGATAAGGCCTCGAATGAGCTCTATAGACAAAAGGACAGGATGTAGAAGTTCACTGAGCACTTGGGATCTATGCAGCATAAACTTATTTATTCTTAAGGTTTGTATTTGAAATGTCCAAAGGTGGACATTTCCTGCTTTCACACAACAGAAGTGGTTCTATTATATCTGCTACTGCAGGTTTTTGGCAACAGTAGTGGTTGTATGTGAGTTTGGAAAACAAACAAAGGACACGGGTATGAGAGTCAGTGCTGTGGATTTCACGTAATATATCGTAACGCAAGAAGCTGAAGTGATTGTATTGGTTGTTGTGTTTTTTCCCTGAGAGTGTGTGAGGCACAGTTGAAAATACATATCTAAATGAGCTCTGGTTTCCCACTCGTACATTATAATACACAGTAATTCATAATTATTCCGTTTCTACAGCAATTTCATAGGAAAAATTAAAAAATGAACATTTACCATCAAACTCCTTATAAACTGTTTGCTGAAAAAATCCTTCTTCCCAATAAAAACAAAACAAAACAAAAAGAGTGTTTCCTCCGTAGTGGAGCGAGCTTGTCGTAAACCTGCAGTTCAAAGGAAGATTCCCACAGTGGCTGCAGCAGTATCTTGATCAACTGGAGTGATGTAACTGACTGTGAATGCTGGCAGGAGTCTGTTTGCTGCTCTCAGTTTTTTGGTCTCCATCAGTCGATCTCTGGCATACACTTAAACCATTTGGACACACGACCCTGTCTCTTGGCTGGTCTTTGGTGTGCATGTGAGTCCAGCAGTCCATCTACGCAGTGACCGCACTCACTAATGGCATCTTCTATACGAGTGATATACAGCCAGCTGATTATAACACCAAAGAACTAGGCAGAGAGAGAGGATGAGAGAAATCAGCAATCAGTGTATATGTGAAATCATTAGGTCAAGACAGTCTAAGAATAATTTAGTAGCATATATCTGCTGAAACCATAAAATGAAATGGAATATTTCAGATAAATGATGAAAAATGTTTAATGTTTCCTTCATTAATCAGACCTACAGTTACCACAGATCCAGTGTTTGTTTGTTTTTTAATGAAATGGTAATTACATCAATATCAAACTGCAGTGATGTCATATCAGAGGACTTCTGTCCAAGATGTGTCCTCCTCGCACTGCTGAACAGAACTGAGATGTTTAATTCATGTCCGGGTAGAGTGACAAGTGCGGAGACATGAAATAGGGCGAATGAGAGGCACCTCATATATGGACTGGATGAGTGACTTACACCTTCTGCCCACTGAAGCCTATCATGCTTACTAAGTCAAGCATCATCTCTATTCATACATTCCTAGCTGTGTGTGTGTGTATGTGTGCATGTGTGCATATGTGTTTGGACTTGCATCATGTGAGTTATGTGATGTGAGAGGACAGAAATGACAATGTGATGAAAAATAAGCTCCATCGCCTCTGCTAGATCTGAGTAAAAAGGAAAATGGGTATGAAGTGAAAATGCAAATGTTTAGTGTTTGACCCCATTATGTGTTTTCTCAACAAATCACACAGACAATTCTTTTCACAAAGTTTGTGATTTTAAACCCATTTCAAAAATAATATTGTATTTGTCATTAGTTTGATGTATTGGGAACTGTGTCTGTTTCATTTGAAACCTTAATGAAACAGACCAGTGTGCAAAGCATTGTCGGAAAATTGTCGTGTTTATTATATCACTGCTAACACATTGGAGTCATCAGATGTAGATGATGTAGAGGAATTTACATTTCCTCCTGCTCACAGGAGTTGAATATAGATTAAAATTTTATTTCACGGTGGTTGTGATATTCACACAAACAAACAAACTACAGTAGCGCTCATTAAATCCCTTCCAGCAGTAACAACAGTTGAATTAAAAAGATTATGTTGATGAGATCAATACACACAAACACACACACACACACACACGCATAAATGGACATTTTCCAAAGAACACAGCGAAGTGGACAATGTCACATACTGAACAATGGCTATATCTTCAATCTTGTATGTGTGTGTGTGTGTGTGTGTGTGTGTGTGTGTGTGTGTGTGTGTACCTGAGGCAGTAGGATCCCTAACAGCAGCCCAGCCATAATCTTATAGTTGTCCATCAGCCAGATGAAGAATGCGTCAGTACAGCCTCTGATATAAATGGTTTCAGTCAAGGACAAACGCTAAGAGAAATAAAGCACACATTATCCATCAGTTTCCACATTTGTACACAGTTAAACAAATTATACAATAATTTCAGCCAACACCTGAGAAAATTTATTTTACCTTTCACAACACTAAACAAAGGCACAGTGACAGCCTCATATTTACATCTGCATTTTAATTATCAAAATGGAAATAAGCTTTTTTAAAACTGATCACTATGAGGTAAACATTGTGTAATTACAAAAGAATGACACCATCTGTGTTTGCATTGGTTCCACGTGAATCTAATTTATCGGATTTTGGTAGAGCGAACTTTCGATGAACATTTTCTTGATGAAGAAAACCATGGTCGTAGCAACAGACATTCAACCCTCAACTTATCTACCAGAGACAGAGAGGAGCTAAAGAGACTGAGAGGACCATTAAAACTTTTAGGATTAGAAGAGAGCAGAAAACTCTTCAGTTGGGCCTTACTTCTGTTTGATCTGTAAGGAATAAAGCCTGCATATTAATGAATACAACCAGGTGTTTTTCTGTGCTTTAATTCTCATTGTTGTTTCTTGCTTTGGACAATAGTCAGTAGCCACAGTATCTGTGTTGAAGGAGAGGAGAGAGTTGAAAAGTTGTCTATTGCCACTTCAAGTTCTGTTTTTAAGCAGGGATATTAAATTGTCATTAAAAGAGAGGAACTGCACTTTAATGGACTAAAGCCATGTCTATCTTTTCTTAATTCAGTCATGTAAGTCAGTCTTCATTATCTTACCTCTTCTTCTAGCACCTTGTAGCCACAGAAAGTGTTCACAACCTCATTAAGCTGGAGGGGAGAGAAGCAGGGAGACACAGGAGATAAAGTTAAAAGGGAGGAATGAAAAGTAACTGGGAACAAAGTTATTGAACCCGTGAATGGCTTTGAGCACCAAGGGGAGTCAGCAGCAGAGAAAAGAAGACAAGCTTTCAGTCAAAACTATCCTTAGAGGATGGATTTGTAGAAAAACCAGAGACACACACACACAGTCTCAGGCAACTTAAGTGTGGTGTGTATGTGGAGTGTGTGTGACCAATATTGAAATATATTCTTGTATTCAAATAAGATGAGAAAAACTGCTAGTCTCTTGTGGCCGTCTGCCACAGGAAGAAGAGGAGGAAAGGGGCGATCAGAGTGTTTAAGTCATTATACAAGTTTCAGTTACTTTATGGTGGATATTTCTTATTCATTACTTTGGGATTGGTATGATTAAGTGGGAATGTGGGGGAAACTCACTGTACCACACTGTCATTGTATTTCCCATGAGTCATCTGTGAAATATCACAATTAATTATAACTGAAGAGGAAAACAACCCACCAAAATTGCAAAATAAAACAGAAAAGCAGGAATCATTATAGAGATATGAACTTGGTAAATAGGAGGTGATGTTGACTGCTGTATTCATTTTATTGGGACAGTTGGGAATAGTCCAAATAGAAACATGTTGCACACTCAAGTGTAGTTAATTGCTCCTGGACTCCCTGCTCAGATTACAGTAGATAATTGAACATTTGAATGACCATCGCCGCACTTACTGGTGCCACTACTCATGAACTGTAATTGATGATGTATAATGTATGGATGTGAAGCTTAATATGGAAACCATGTATCAACTTAATATGAATAATAAACCTTCTATCTGAATCTTAAACACCTGTCCCTCAAGAAAGACATCAGCTCTATCTATTGTACCAATAAACAACATTTTGAAGAATGGAGTGCACATGTATTTTAAAATACCTGCCATTTCTCCCATAATAGTCACAGGTATTTAAAATAAAGTTGTCAGTCAGTCGGCTGCTGAGCTTGTGCTGCCCGTTGTGTGTTGTCTCTGCCACACAGGTTTGTGTTGTCATTTTTCTTCATCTGTCACCTACTGTGTGTGATCAACAAACCACGTCATTGCAATGTGAGACTTTTTTTCATGTAAACTCTTATAGAAAGATGATAAATGAGGCAGTGGCTCATGTTATTTTAGCAGTTAATAAAAAATGAATACAGTGGACAACAAGAGAATTAATTATTTGTCTGTCACTGTTTCATGTCTTAACATTACAATAAAATGTTACATTAGATTGAGCCTTGAGGCTCTTAAATAATGTTTCCTTTATTGTTAACAGAAGTGAGCCACACAGCTACAACATTAACCCTAACCCTAATAGAGAAAATACTAAAACAATGGAATGAAAAATAAATTACATCCTTTGGAAAAATGAAATGATCAGAGACATCATATCCTGCTGCTTAATAGCAAAAACAAACAGTTGACATTTCTCTCACCTTGGTATCAGAGCTGACTTAAACTTTTGCAATAAGAAAATATCAATGCATAACTGTAGTGAGTATTTACAGCAATGTTCAAGGAGCAGTGGTTTCACTTCACAAGTGTAATCCTGTTCATCAAACTGCTCTGTCTAGCTGTCTCTATATAAACTCAGGGAGAGTGTAGGTGTTTAAATTAAAGGTAACAACTGTGGTGTTTTGTGTGGGAGAAAATTGCCTGTGTGTCTGAGTGTGTCGAGCACAGAACAAGCTTTAATCACCATCATAAGGATGATGAGATGCATTTTAAATGCAACACCACGCTATTACAGCCATTACTATAATGACATATGAACTGAAGCGAGCATTCAGGGTTCAACAGAACTGTAATAAATAAATCAAGCCATGATGTTACAGGTGCTTGTATCCAACACTGACCTTCAAACACCCACATATACAGTATAACCAAACAACAAGTGGGACCAAGAGTGGAAGAAATGGTGGTAATATTACCTATATCAGGAAGCTCACAACAGACAGTAACAACCATATTGGTGTGTAAGAGCATTATCAGATATTGTAGCAGGTAAATTGAAGTTGTAAAATATAACCAACAGTTAAAGTGAAAGTGATACTAACCTTTGTACTAACGCAGCAGGTATAAGGGACACCACAGGCCAACGGACCAGGTGCAGAACAGTTGTGGTACATGTTGACCGCCCAGTCTTTATACTCTTGACCTCCGCAACACTTAAACTGCCAGACATGAGAAAAGTGGGGAGGAGGGTAGAAATTTCATAGGAAGAATGGAGGAAGGAAGAGAAAAATTCAGACAAGCAATAAAGAGGGAGATTGAAGAGAAAGTATGAGGTTGAATGAGAGACAGAGGCAGGGAGGAGAGGGGGGAGATGAAAAGTAAACAACTCTGTAAACATTATTGCTGCTGTGCTCACCAGTAACATTTTGCAATGAAATGAACCATGAGTCTGTTTTCATAGTGTGTGTTTGTCTCTCTTTTACTTTGCCAAAATCTGTGCACAGGTGGTGGTAAGACTGAGCAACATGGCTTCAATCAATTATGATATTACAATATAATACCATATTGGAATATACAATTTAGCTTTTTTTTATTGATATTGTATCCAATATGGTTCAATCACAAACATATCATTTTCTAATCTTCTTTCTTTACTTGAACTAGAGACATTTGTAAATGATCAATACAATCAATGATGCAGTGATCCCTCATTTTTTCGTATCTCAGTACATAACAAATAAGAAACAAAAAAATCCTCTTTTAACTGATGTTAGACCCAGAGTCAATATAACATCTGGCTCACTCGACACACTCAGCCACCATTTGAAAGCAGCAGCCTCAAAGACTGAAGTGTTTCCCCTTCAATCAATAACACTTGCAGACCCGTACAGCAAATTGATACCTGACAACCTCCTGCTGTTGGTTCACAGACACAAAACTGTGCGACATAAACCAATTATTTTTCATTGCCCTCTATTTCAGCCATGACTGACAAACTCTCAAAAAAAAACATCAGTACTTCATGGAAACAATGAATGAGGTTTTATAAGCTGTGATTATTGCTTTAGGCTCAGAACTTTTAAATCATATTGAAATTATTTCATGGTTTGGTTTGATGAAGTGTTCCTATCATTTGAAGGCTGTGAAGACAACTGGTCTGTCCGGAAAACATGGTGATGTAAAAACAATATCATTTTGATGACTACCGAGCATGTGTCAAGCACTTTGCAGAAAGAGCATAACCTCAAATAATAACTCCCAATCCACATCATACCGATCCTCTAATGTCACTGTTTATATAGGAGCCACACAGCTGCTGCAGAGAGCACACACTCAGAGAAACTCAAGAGCCACATTACATGCTATGTAGGTATTTAGTAAGACAAATACTTTATTGAGAAGGAGAAAGTGAGTCAGAGAGGCAGTGAGGACCAAAAAGAGGACAAATAAAATTAAGGGTCAGACAGAAAGAGAGTAAGAGAGTGAGACAAGAAATAAAGATAGAAGACGAACAAATGAATAAATATGAGGCTGCTCTTTGCCAGGCAGTGTGATCAGTATGCTGACATGATGCCAGTGTGCCAGGAAGTTACTTCTTCTTCTCACTGGCGTGACGCCACAGGACGCCCAGCACTGGGTCAGAGCCCAAACAAAAATCAAAGGAAAGTAAAGCAATTATGATGAGATTAATGTCTGCAAACACATCCAGAAGTAAAGTTGACACTTAAGTTTCCAATTTAGCAGCTGCAGCTGTAAAGGAAACAATCTAGTCCAACATTTGTGCAGTAAACCCTTCCTCTGTGAAGATTGATGTCGAATGCGGTTCAGGGGGTTTTGCGTCCTCATGGGAGCAACGTGAAGCACCAATCCTGGAAAACACTTGTCAACACCAACAAGACAGCAGGAAAAGGTGAAGTCGCTCCATCCTCTCAGACCATAAAGAGCCTCTCCACAGTCACTTTCAGATCATACATCAATTTGCTGACTATATAGCAAAACACAAAGTCAAGTGACTTGTTTTTCATGTTTCTGTTCTCATCCCTGTTTCAATTATATGCTGTTTCTATTAGACCCTGAAACAAAGACCTCTCTAATGGTGTCACAACCGGAGCCTTTTTTACCATTTTCTTTTTCTATTTTTTATTGTCTCCTTCACTGTTGGATGGAAAATATTCTTTAGATGTTTGTAACTGGGAGAAAATCCTCAGGGTCAGTTGTGTTTTGCAGAGTATACAGAGGGAATGAACGATTTTGTAGCCAACTGCTTGAGTAACTGATGACCAGCTGTTCACTGGCAGACTGGCTGAATGCATAACTAACTGGATGACTAATTGGTTTCTCAAATGGTGTGCTGCAAAGACACAAGTCAGTTCATCCTGTGCTCCCTGCCTTCATGAATACATGGCACCCATGCATGCTGTGGCATGCATGACTGCAGGCTGAAAATTATACGATTCAATTTTTTTTTTTTTTTTTTGCTAAACTTGGTGGCTCACCCTCTCACCCTCTATCTATAATTGTTTATAGGGGTACCATAAGGTACTAAAGCAGCTCAACAGAATTTAGAAGCAGTGTATAATTACAAAACCATTAAATGTAGAATGGGTTCAGGGTCATGGATGGGGTTAACTCAGGGTGACAAGGAACCCAGTAGACTGCACACGCAAATCCAATGATTTTTTAATTGACTTTTGCTGATACTATATCATTTGAACATTACTTGTAATGAATGAAATGAATCATGCGACAAGTTCATAGGGAGAAATAACTCTTTGGTGAAGCTGTTAAATAGGAAATATGGGTAAGGGTTAACCCTAACCCTGTAATCCATAATCTCTTGTTTGTAACAGATAAGACTACACAAATATACACAACTTAAAACTTATATGATGTATAACGTTACCCACTACATCACTCCACAGATTGCCTTCTCACCAACTTTTATTACGGTTTTGTAGAATATGCACTCCGAAACAGTAGGGAGAGGTCTGTAAAGAAAAAAGTGACCAAAACAGCGAAAAGGAAACCGGACTTGCATAGCTGACCTTTAAAACCTAAAATGTGACCCAACTTCACAACTTTTGTTTAAAACCACCATCTTTCACAAAGACAGTAAAGTACCTTCCCACCACCGCTAACTGATCATCATTCAGCCTTCAGCTCCTGAGAACCATGATGTACCTCTTACAGAGCTAATATCAAAAAGGAAAAAGACTAAACCACCACAGCCACACAGGAAACTTCTTAAATGAAACGACAAACTTAATTATGATTTCAAAATAAATCCTTACCAGAACTACTCATCCGGTGTCTCACTCCCCGTGACTGAGCACAAGTGTTAATAATAATATGACATCTTATATTGGTACTGAAATGCTAAGCCGACATCGCAAATGAAATTGCACACCATCTGTCGTTTCTAACTTTCTTTTTGTGTGATCACTGACAAATGTGTTGTGCAATCTATATCTTAAACTTTGGTTTGGTGGTTTTGTTAGATAAGGTGGTGATAAAATCAGCAGCTTGGAAATTGCTTAGAAGAGACTGTTGGTATGTTGTGTTACTCTGGTGCATTTCAGTCACTATTTAAAACTTGGTCTGCTGTCTGATATCAACATGTAAATGAGATGAGCTTTATTGGAAATTTGGATGTACTTAACCATTGTATATGTGAGCACAAAGAGAAGAACTGCAACAAACTGATACAGGCAGAATGCAAATGTGATGCAATGACGGTTTTACAACAGTTTTCAACTTTGTCCTCAGTTTTGCACATTGCACATTGGTCTTAGTCTTGTTTACTTGGGTCTGTTTTCCCAGAGGATGTTTGGATGCCTTTAAAAACAGCCTCAGTAGTTTCAACACCCACTCACGCACTGATGGGCTGAGTTGATGGGTGCCAAAAAATGGCACTTCACACTAGCACAAGTACAAGATTTTATTTCCACTGTATTAAACATCAGAAGGTCATAAATATAATGTAGTATGAGAGTTGGTTAGCTTGTACAGGTCTCCTGATTACAGATGCAAATGCTGGTGGTGCTTAATGAAAAAGCAGTCCTGTGTTTTCAAAAGCACACAAAAAAGTAGCTACTAGTATATAGTCTATCAATAAAAACCACTGGCAGAGTACAACTGCCACATAATATGAAGGAGTAGGGCATATGTAATAGAGACTCCACTGGAGCAGCAGAGGCTCTACAGAAACAAAACCTGAACAAACAATCTATCAGCCGACATGAATAATGGTCTGTTCCTGCCAATGTTAAACCAGCCTCCTATTTAATGGATGGACACAAGTGATCAATCAGGGCTGCTCCAGGTCTAACAGATGAGACCATGTATGACCAGGGTGCGATTTGCCGGGGGGATGGGTGGGGATTTACCCCCCCTCTGCTTTTGATGTCCCCCCCCTCTGGTCATTATTTTTTTTTATCCCTTGCGTGTTGCCCCCCCAAGCTTTCTAATCCCCCCTACGGTATAAGTGCCACAGCGGTCTCCCAGACCGTCATTAAATTTTTTTGAGTCGCTAACAGTTCTGTCAGTGGGAAAATGATAATTAATTCTTAGTAGTGTTAGTTCTTCTTCATATTATGTTGTGTTGGGGTTGGGATGGGGTGGAGGTGAGGGGGTGGATTGAGTGATTATGACAGCACCGCCTGTCACACCTACGGCACATGCGCCTGTACTGTTGACACACACCTGCATCTGGACATGTGTGCTGCTCTCATATCGAGAGTTGATGTCAGCGGTTCCCAAATGGCCGCATACTGGGTATGACAAATAGACAGGTGGATTTACAGATTGAGATTGAGAAAGGGCAACATTGATCCATGCATTTTAAATAATTTAAATGTAACACTTTGATCCTCCTCATTTTGTTGCTCAATTCCACCAATTCATGTAGGTTAAGTGTCAATGAAGAAGTTTTTCTCTGAATAAATCTCCTGTCTTTTGGATTTTCCAGAGAAACAGGATATTTTTTTTAGAGAAATACTACTTCATTGATATTTAACCTTGAGTATTAAATGGTCATGATAAAATCTGGAATGTGGATAGAAGCCACGTCCTTCGACTCAGTCACACACTCCCATCCACTTAGCCTAGAGTGCAGCACCTTGAGGCCAATTTCTTATATGTGATATTGAGCTATATGAATTAATTGACTGGCCTTGAGTTACATCTTTCATGTTGGAGAAATTGAGTGACATCACACCACTGAAGATACAGTGTGTGTGTGTGTGTGTGCGCGCACGTGCGTGTGTGTGACACAGTGTACTGACTAAGATACAGTGTGTGTGCACGGTGAGCATGTGTATGTGTGTGCAAACACACATGCACATGCATATTTTCAGATATTTCAATATTAAGATTAGATTAAAATTTGCATGGTACAGTTTAATGTGTACTTTGTAAATAAAACTGCCTTGACCTGTCTTTGCCAAAGTGCTAACAATGATGCCTGTGATGAATCAAAAATGAACTCATAAATATGCATGTTCGCGTTTATGTCAAACAGCCACACAGCACTTGGGAAATGAAGTCAGTGTCTGTCTGAATGACTGAATAGCTCTGTTGTTTGTGCTGCTGTAAGAACAAACTCCCACAGAAGCAGCTGTGAGAACACTAATGCAGAAAATATGTATGTGCTATTTGAGCTACGAAGTGGACCAGTGCTACGGTATGTCCTGATGAGAGGAATGAAAATTGGCAGATTATTAGATTACGACATTTCATTCACCAACACTATGATTAGCACCATGATTATCTCTGCAATGTAACTGTGTGGGAAAGGGCACTATTGGTGTCTCCTCCAGTGTGTGAGACACCAACTGTCAACTCTGGTGGAATAAATGTCACATTTCCATCAGGTGCAGTGGATAGATCAAGAAATGAACTTAACTCAGGATATGATACCAAATGCCACTAATCTATGGATTTATGTTATAGATCCAAGATAAGATTTTTCTCATTTCCTATTGTTGCAGATCTGATACAATGTAGGTGGCCGGACACAGTGGGTTAGACTGCATCTACAGTAAAGCCAGGCCCGATCTGAACATGTGGTTTAACAGTGCCAAGTCTGACACTTAAATATCTCATAGGAAATCTACCAGACTCTAAACAACAGCAGCT
Source organism: Selene dorsalis (assembly GCA_900303245.1). NCBI lineage: Eukaryota > Metazoa > Chordata > Actinopteri > Carangiformes > Carangidae > Selene > Selene dorsalis. The sequence goes on from OMNW01022173.1 coordinate 17,978, forward strand.
CTACACAACATCAACTTGGGGTTTGTTTTTAGTTCACAATGAACTTTGTATTTTCAAGGAAAGTCCCATCTGAACTCTTCAAAATATAGTTGTCATTTCTGTGCTGAAATTCCATGAAATGTTTTCCACTTGCTGGATGTGAGGCTGTCAACACTTGACAGGAATGACCTTTTTATTACTAAGAGAAAGAACTGGGCAAAAACAAACAAACTAACAAAAAACATCATATAATTCATATGCAGTCACCGACCTGCACACAATCTTCAGTTTACCTTTTATCTACTGATGTGTCACCATCATAGTCTATGGTCACCACAGACTCAACAAAAGCACACGAGGTGAAGCACAATTCAGGCCAATGTCCTCACAAGCACAGATAAATTCACAAGTCCAATTTATGTGTGGAAACAGCCTCAGCCCACACAAAGGTTTTGTGATTGTCCATGTCCACCGGGAAAACACTTAAATCTCCCCTACTGCAGGACCCTTGATCCAACCATCAGTTTTAGACCATGACAGGACAAATACAGAAGGAGCTTTACAACACCGCTGCCAAATGGCTCTCTACCATTACTGAAGCACTGCTTTTTGCTATCAGAGCAGGCACATCAAAGCACCAGTCAGTTAAGCTCTTCAAAAAGCACATCACAGGATAAACATGAAAAATCTGCTGCCGAAGGAAACTGGCCTCCCGTTTGTTTGGAACGATAATGAAGTGGACGAGCTTTTGAAGTGAATAACTAAGCACAGGTTCACCAAACACTGTGGAGTTATGCCAAAATTTAAAATGCAGAGGTCATATTTTGACCTAAACTTTGACCTGAACAACCATAACTTTCTGATGTCTCTCCAGCAGCAACAACTACTCCTGGCAGCATGGCAACAGCTGACACTGATTATAGAGTCTCTAAGTTGATGGAGACATTCATGAATGTCTTAATGTTACAATAAATGATTTTCTGAGGCCTCCGCGACAATGAAAACCTGACAGGAAATTACACTATACAACTTGTAACAAACTGACTGGTGACTGATCAATAATAGCATCATGGAGTCATTGTGAATGGAAACATGAAGAATTGTAGTGTAATAGTCACTCTCTTCTAGGTTCTTTCTGGACTCCTCCTGAAGGAAACATCTGGCTCTTTAACCGCTAAATGCTCCACTATCTTCAACAGTCGGTCTCCAACATCGTGTGTCTGCTGTTTGGTGCTGAGGTGAGTGGTTTGTGTACAGTGGTGCTTTTATCTCCTTCAGTGAAAAACTGTTGAAAGTTGTGGACCAGACAAATAAATGGTGAGCTGTAACTCAGTGTGCAGGCTGAGAGGAGCTGCGCATTCTGGTGGTAATTCTGCCAGTTCATCTTTTTTCACATTGTCTGTACAGTAAAACTAATAAGAGCTTTGTCAGTGTGCTTTGATCAGATCTGACTCACACCTCCACAACTGTCATCACATTTAGATTTGATTGTGGATATTTTCCAATTAAGCCCACTTCTTCATACATATAAGAAAAAGCCTCCACAAAAACATGCAAAAATCACCATGACTGCTGAAACTAAGAAACAGACTAAAAAGTGTGTTCTTGTGGAACCCAACTGCTCATAGTAAGAGATATGAATTTGAATAGTAAATTGTTATGGGAAGGCACCTGCTGAGTCTGCTATTGTACTAGACCCACAGTGGAGGGATGTGCAGGTGCTTCATCTTGCACTTGGTTAACCATCAACTTAGCCGCCACACAACTGGGTAATTAACCACTTAGGAGCCTTCAAGCATCTAGGATATTATTTAATAAAGTCACAATCTTGCTGCACTGGCTACTGTGGTGCTGAACGCTTGCACAGTCCCTAATGACATGGGGCTGTGAAGCCTGCAGCCTGAAGGAACATTTGTCTTTTCTCTTCTGTTAACAAGTGGAGTTTGTTGCAGGCTGTTTGTGAATTTCAATGGGTGATCATTCTCCTGCCCCCAGACACAGCATCCCAATGTGCTTGACAAAAGTTGGTAATGAGATCTTGAGCTTCAGGCTGTGTGTAAGGCAGCTTGATGTACTCTGGGAGCAGGTGCACTGTGATGGCTCGGAAGAGCTCTCTCATTATTTTGGACATGACTTGCTGTGATTATCGTAGTTCACTCGTGGATCTTAATTCAGCTGTCTGCGCTGTGTGCACTGCCTCTGCATGATATTGTATTCAAAAAGCTAATACAGACCTTTCAATTATGTCTTTTGTGGACAGGCATGTTGCTCAGTGTGAGTGACATGAGTTTACCTTCTTCTGAACAAAGTCCATGATGTTTTTAAAGTCCAGGTCGTCATAGTAGTTCACTATTCCTCTTCGGATGTTCTTGTTCAGTAACTCCAGTGTCTGTATGGGGTGAAAACAAACAAAACAGTTTTGGGTGTGTTAATGATAATGGAGGGTTGTCATGTGACCATGTTGCTTTTGTCAGCGACACAGCTGATCTACCATTACCGTGTCAGAGACAGGCAGCTCTGGAGAGGAAATGCTGTGATTAGTCAAGGTGACTGATCCAATGAACTGGAATATTAAAATATGACAGTCTGACAGCTCACATCTGTCAGTCACAATCTGGTGCAGTGGGGTCACATTAGGTTAATGTATCAATTTATCCACAGACTGAGAATAAATATTTGAAACTTGTGACTCCATTAAAAGTACACTCATGGAGTGCTTTTCATTGAATGTTTTCATTAAGTGAGCCGTTTATTTATTCGACTAATTTCACTCCACTGCACTCTGTTTCTGTTGTATTACCTTTATTTATAGTTTTTTAGGCCTTGGGCTCTTTTCCTCATTCAAGCCTGTTGATGCTCCGTCATGTCTCTCTTGTTTCCACCAATAATAATAATAATGAATTGAGACCACTACCCTCATGAGAGTCAGAGATTAAAGGGACTGAGCTTTTCATTTAATTTCTTTTCATCCCCCTCAGAATATATCACGTCCTCACAATGGATCTATAGGGCCAAGGCAGAAACGTTTAACTTGCATTCCAATAAGCAGATTTATAGATCTGGAGTTCGTCCACTGAGGCATTTCACTCTGAGAAAGACGACACTGGACCATTATTAAAGCGCTCATTTTTAGCTCACACAGCATTACCATTTTAAACATGTCATTCACTGAGACAGCAATGAAATTCATCTTTATACAGCTGAAATCTTATTAACATGCACACATTTATCATTCACAGCTATATTATTTAAATCTCAATGTAAATGAGATGACAGTAAAATGAAAAGGTGACACATGAATAGCTGGGACTTTATTGTATTTTAATTCAAACTGCCGTTAATAATCTGAAATGTACAAACACAATGTGGATAATTCAGCTTTTCAATGCATTACATGATGGCAGTGTTGGAAAAGTTAATTGAAGAGAGGCTAATATTGTGTTTAATGTCACGGTCATGTAAATTGGATGATTGAAGAGCATTAAAAAGACACAAACCCAGAAACTCGAGCTGGTCCCCACAAAGCCAAATTAAAACATTCATGAATGAGAGAGCGTTTTATCAAGAAAACTGATGAAATGAATATCTCAATAGTGGAGGACCTTCAATATCAAACCACTCCGGCTCGATGAATCATGGGAACATTAGCAGTAATCCTTCACCAGTGTCTCTAAAATGAAAGCCTCTCTAAGGTGTGATTTCCTTTTGGTGCGAACCTCACAAATATATTCATTTTTGAATTTCAACATGTTGTTTCGCTTCCAAAATGCTATGTAAATGATATTAAAAAAGAAAAAAAAAGAGACATATTAATGCCTAACATGCCGTCCATCACACGACCTTCAGGTAAATGAGATGGAAATAAAACCATTAGTTAAGGTCAAAACAAGACAGAGCTCATGAAGACTTGTTACTGAGCACAATCTAGTAAATCCCAGCACAACTAACAAGTTGAGCAGCGACTGTGATGAGAACTACATCAGCTCTCCCTCTAGTCTGAATGTAAATTTAAAATCTATTCAACTCTAGACATACACCTTGGATTAGTTTTACACTGGCTTGACCACAAAGTATATTTTGGCCACTAAATGCAAAGGCAAGGGAGTTTTATTCCTTATTCCTTCCTTCATATTTGCCGTCCTTACAGGTGAAACCATGTTGCACTCAGTTTGTTGCCTGACCTTTCATTGGGGCTGCGCTGCGTCACATAGCCTACTGCTGGATATGGCTGAAGGCATCAGTGGAAGTCCGCACTCTGAACACGCCCACATGAGTTGATTGAAATAACTACTATAAAAAAAATGACCTGATAGTATTAATCTATACTATACTATAGTGTATGCAAGTAGTCAAGGAATAAGCAGCAGTTTACCATTTGAAAGTGTTGTGTTTAGTAACTGTTCTGACAAGCAAAATAAAGATATAATCTTGGGAGGCAAAAAAATGTTCTCTTTATGCACAAAACACATACCGAAACCGAACCGAAACCGAGGCCCAAAAACCGAGGTACGGACCGTACTGTGGGCTACCTGTACCGTTGCACTCCTAGTTTATACGATGCACAAACATGATCTGAGCCTGTGGTGTGGACATGATGGGTTTCCAGTGGTCTCAGCATGGTAATGGTGTTGTTTACTCACCTAACCTGAAACAAACTCTGGCCTCCTACAGCTCTGCATCCTACAACTTACTGTTTCTGTCACGATTCTTGCATTTTTATATTTCAACTGATCCCCTATGAAAAAAAACACACCCTCTGAAACACAGAAAAATGTCTGGACGCTTTCAATAACCAGAGACCTAACACCGTCACTAAACCTGATGACTTAAAATTCACTCTCTGCAGTCGTCTCTCAATAAAGGCCTTCAAGAGGCTTTTCATCTGAAGCAATAGCCAGAATGACTTTGTGTGCATTGATGGCAGCTTGAGACAAGTTCATTATAACAGTGGAAGCAAATGCGTGTTGTGCAATGGGGATTTTTTGGGAGGTGGTCTGGATTCCTGGGCTGCTTTTCTCAGTGGTAGATAAAACACAGCATTTTAAATCACCCACCTGCAGTGAACCACTGAACAACAAACATTGATGGAGCTCACTGGAATAATTTCTAACAATTAAAAAAAACAAAAAACAATTTATAACCCCCAGTCTTTACATGTTGTATTTCCTTTTCTTCCTCTTTTTTAACACAAAGGGCTGTTCATGATCACAAACAGAGGCTGCTTGCTGAGTCATGACGGCATGAAAACAAGTGATCACGCCGTGTTAGTATGCACAGGAACGTAAATGGATTTTATTGTAAGGAGCGAAATGAGATCAACAAGCAAAAGTGCAAGACAAAGGGAGAAACAAAGAGAGGATCCAAGATAAGGATTAGGAATAATGTATTAAAACTGAGAGAAACAGACAAAAGCGAGATTCACACAGAAAACACAAAAACAGGTCAGGGAAGCAGAACGTGCCATCAGCACACTGATACCGCACAAATGATAATCTTATCTGCTTTACAAACAGATTAATTCTGATTATACTGCCCCAGTACATTTCCTGGTTTGCAATATAAGCAACCAAGGTTTGAGAGTGTTCGTGAAGCCTCTTAATAAGATATTAAACCATTTGCATGGTTTAGTTCATTGTTTGTCCAGAATATGACATTTGGTGATGATTGGTTTTGAAAAATGAGAATCACATTGACATTAAAATTTTGTTCAACTTAGGGTATCCAACTATATCGTATTTTATAAATTTAAATTGTAATGGAGTTGTTCCATGGTCTAGTCATTCATTACATTACTTTACATTGCTGGGTGCACACCAGTGACACTAAGACTGAGAGGAACAAAACAACATTTTAAGCTTTTTTGTTTTCAGTCATCTGATGATCAACAGCTAGCAGATATCAGTTCACTGATGTATAAATGTTTGGTTGTTATCGCGTTCCTCTGCTGTAAATATGTACAGCATGTAACATACAATCTGTCCTCTCTGTAGGTCCTCATGGTGGAGAGGACCTCATGTGGTTAAGGTTTGGTGGCACCTGGAAGTTGCTTGTTGTCTGTCTAGATCAATAATCACGATAATCATGATCTACTTTAGTATGGTCATCACGATTTTCCAAGTCTCATACTTTGATCTCTTCCTTGTTGGGAAGTTTTAATTGAAGTACAGATGATAAAGATATGTTGAGACGATAAAGCCCCTTGAGGCAAAATTGTGATTTGTGGTATTAAGCCATTATATGAATGAAACTGACTTGACGTAAAACATCTCTGATGAATGCTCTGGGCCAGGGAAGTTGACCAGATTCTTGATCAGAACCTCAAACAGCTCACCTGGTTGCGAAACACCAGCGCCAAGATCCCTCCAAGCAGCTCCAGCAACAGACACAGTGCCAGTGTGTACATGAACTGTGATCAAACAGACAGCAGAGAGAAGAGGAGTTACATACTTACAGATGTGGCCATTAATACTCAATAATTTACTAATGCACGCAATGTTTGATAAGCACTGAGTTACGCTGCAACTGTACACCCACTAAGCCTTTTAATGGAAACATGTACACCTGCTTGTTGACCAGTGTGTTTTGTGCCAGGATGAGTGCAGTGCATGAAATCATGCAGATGCAGGTCAAGAGCTTCAGTTTATGTTCACATCATGTGCCAGAGTGAGGAAAAAATTTGATCTCAGTGACTTCGACTGTGGTGTGATTGTTGGTGCCAGACAGGCTGATTTGAGTATTTCTCAAACTGATGATCTCCTGGGATTTTCACATATAACAGTCTGCAGAGATTCTACTCAGAAAGGTGTGAAAAAAAACAAACAAACAAACACACAGAAACAGTGAGCAGCAGTTCTGTGGATGGAAAACACCTCACTGAAGAGAGAGGTCAGAGCCGAATTGTTGGACTGGCTGGAGCTGACAGAAAAGTTATAGTTACTCAGATATCCATTCATTACAAATGTGGTCAGCAGAAATACATCTCAAAATGAACAAAAGACCCAATCTGGGGGTGGATGAGCTATAAAAACAGAGGATGATGATTGAAATCTGAGGCTGCAGTGGCCACAGGCTCACCAACACTGGACAGGTGGAGACTGGCAAAACAGCCAAGTCTGATGCATCTGGATTTTTGCTGAGACTGGACAGTATGGTCAAAAATTAGCAGTGATGGCATTAGTCAATGGACCTGACCTACCTTATGTTAACATTTTAGGTTAATTAATACCAATCAATAATGGTTTGACTGCCATGATGTCAGCCTCAGTATTGTTGCTCACCATGCTGCCACAGTTTACCATCTTCTAGTTGCTGTTTACAGCATCATAATGTACCATGTCACAAAGTAAGGGTCAAAATGGTTTCATGAACTTTAAACTTTCAGTTCACTGTACTGCAGTGGCCTTTCCAATCACCAGGTCTAAATTAGCACTTGTGTCTCCAGCACCCTGTGGTATCAATGCCACAAAGATCCAAAGACATTTGAGAGCAAATAAAGGCCCATTATTACTATGGTGTTTGCTGTAATGCTTGTAATGCTGTCCTTGTTGATTGTACATTTTTGGCAAATTTTACAGCTTTTTAACTGATTCACTGGTAGAAATAAAGATAAACATCAACAAACTTGTTTATAACTAAAGCAGCTTTAAGACCAGACATTACCCAATACAAGTACTGTTCTTTTTGTGCACCATTAAACCAGTAAAACAAAGACTTAATAGAATATGTAAAGACTAGGGATCCTTACAGGTATGTTATCGTTTAAAAACATTTCTTTCCTGTAAGGGAAACACTCACCACTTTCAACAGTGTCAGATTGTCCCTGAGGGAAGCCAAGACTCCAATGAAAGAAACAATAAACATGATGATTCCCAGGACGATCAGGATTACAGCTGGGGCCAAAAAAACCCCCTCCAGTGTCTTGTAGCGTTGTCTCTCCACCTCAGCATAGATGCCAATGGCCAGGATAAAGCCACCAATTAACTAGAAAAACCCAAAGGACAGGTAGATAGCACAGGTTAGTCATTGGCTTGAACATAATGGAAATTTCTGAATTCAGATATTTCTGAATTCATATAAATCAAGCAGCATTAAAAGGATAGTTCAACAATTTGGGAAATTGGCCTATTGCCATAATCCCTATAGTCATAGGGGTAGATGCATTATCTTCAAGTTTCGGTGCATGTTGTTTTGAGATCCATGGGGCAGAAATGTGAGCTGCTCAGCAAACACGAATTTGCCAAAATGTTGAACTATCCCTTTAAAAATGACTAAAAGCTGAAAACGTGAGGTGGTCCAAAGACAAACACTCAAAATTGTTTCCACACACATACAGACATAATCTTTGAAATCCCTTATTGATTCTATGATACAGAAGCACATGCGCATTTACTTATATGGCCAATGTGACCATTATGAGTAAGATATAATATGGCCAGGAGGTGTTGAGTAATGGAAAACATGTTCATCTTTCTGCTTAACCGGAATAAATAATGCAATTATTGTGTTGTGTGAATGATACTGTTTAGTTTACATATGTCACTACTCAATGGCAGATTAATAAATTCATTATAATTATGTTGTATAAAATCAAAATAAAGCCACTGCAGAACATATAACAATTTTCATACAAATTGCAAGCACAACCACTGCATTGTTTGGTTATGGTGCTAACAACAGACTCTAATTAGATGTGTAGTACTATATAGCAAGACTCAAAGATTATTTCCTCTGTTGTAGCACTCAGCCAGTGAGGTATTTGTTTTCTTGGTCTTCATCTTACTTTGGCAAATTGCTACTCTACATGCTACATGCTGGGCTAATGTTAATGTTCAGCTAAAATACTTATCACGAGTGTCCAATTTTCATGTTGAGAAGTCTCCAAATCAGAGCAAGCAAGAAAGCCACTTGTGTTTGCCTGTGCTTCAAGGGAATTATACTAATTATAATCTGCATTTTCACCAGACTGAAGTGGACTGCAGTCAAAGACAGTTCAGTGTTGTTATTGTAATTGACAGCTTTCTTTTAGTTAGGTTCTCTGAAGCACTACAGCTGGGGATACAGTGAATCTACAGGGAACAATCAGTGATGTCTGAAGTACACACACACACACACACACACACCTGTATGGGCATCATAGTGAGCTCCAGGTAAGTGTGCGGATGAAGTGAGGACCACCCTTTCTGCTACACTTAGAGAGAAGTACTTGCAACTTTCCCCCACTAGATGACCCGATGATTCAATGTCCCACCTCACACAGCCATTACTGTGATGGACCAGGCCGGGGACACAGGGGCCCAATTCCCTCCCTCCTCTCAGGCTCTGAACCCTCACTGACTTCAACAATATCAGCTGTAAGTGACCGAGTGTGAGAGCCTGAAAGGGTCCGGATACTGTGATAGGAATGGGATAGTACCAGGACCAGGACCACCAGAGCTGGGACCGTACCGGAAGTGGGACGAGGACCAGAGTCAGAACCATGGGGCCGGGACCTTTCCGGAACCGGGAACAGGACCACCCGAACCGGAGCCGGTACAGGTAGCGGTACTAGGACCAGAACCAGGACCACCCGAACCGGAACCGGTACCGGTACCAGGACCACCAGAACCGGAACCGGTACCAGGACCAGGAACCGGGAGAAGGACCGGAACCCGGACCGGAACCCGAACCGGAACCGGGACCAGAACCGGGACCGGGATCAGAACCGGAACCGGTAACAGGACCAGGAACCGGGAGAAGGACCGGAACCCGAACCGGAACCGGGACCGGAACCGTGACCGGGATCAGAACCGGAACCGTTACCAGGACCGGGAGAAGGACCCGAACCGGAACCGGGACCAGAACCGGGACCGGGACCAGATCCGGGATCGGGATCGGGACCAGATCCGGAATCGGGATCGGGACCGGGAGTGGAATAGGTACCGGGATCGGATCTGTTCCAGCGCTTCCGACAACATCTCCTGTATTTGACTTTACGTGGCTATGAACTGTGGGTAATTTCCTTAAGCAAAGTCAGCATCGATGCTGACTGACAATGAGGGGACATAAACTGACTTGATGACGTGACAATGGGACACTCACACACTTGACGTGATGGAGCCTAAGTCATGTACAGTCTATGGTCTGTAAGAGACCGGACTGGAACTCAGCCATTAACCTGATGGACCATGCCGGGTACACAAGGGCCCATTTCCCTCCCGCCTCTGAACCCCGACTGATTTAATCTTATTTTGGTGAGATATACAATAATGATTCCAGTTTACAATACTTGTTATTGTTATGCAACA
>OMNW01022206.1:4841-28141 GCA_900303245.1 Selene dorsalis
TACGTATCCCTACCTTCTCCCTGCCTTGTTAGAGAAGGATTGGTTTTAACTGAGAGTTGATGAGGGGTCAGGAGAGATGCGAACAGCCACAATCTTAGCCTGGGGGCAGATCGACTGGTGGCCAGAAAATTTATTCAGAGGGTGCTGTCCCTGCATCTGCCTTACTTTGAAGTTGCTCTCTCAACTCTGGCTTGTCGTACGTGACTGTGTGTTCATTTTTTCCTCACTAAAGAGAGTGCAAAAAAAAAAGAGTGAGAGAGAGAGAGAGAGAGAGAGATGGAGCTGGTTGTGCGTGCCTGTACACACTCATGTGTTTCTTTATGTGCTGTGCGTTCCTGTCAGAGTGTGCGCGGGTTATGCATGCTTGTGTGGTTGTTTGCGTGTGCTTGAAAGACAGTGCGAGTGGAGGAGAGAAAGCAGGAAAGGGAGGAGAGAGATGCTCTGTGCCAATCCATACTCGCTTTGGAGAATTCAAGGTCATCCTTTCATGTTTTGCCAACCAGCGGTCAATCAGTTTCCAATCAAAGTGGTGCTTAATTCAGCAGTAATTCCCATCTCCTCATCACGTTCTCGCCTCGCTGTTTCAGGGGCGTTAAAGCAGTTCCCTTGTCTTCTCTCTGATCTGCTGTAGTGCGCCCAACATGTCTTGCCAGGCCAAACCCACCCTGTCAAGCTCTCTAATAATACTAGTTAAAGTGTGTGGAGGACATGTCAGATCACACAGTGCGCTACTGCTGCTTCCATCCATCTCACTTCAGGAGATTTAGGTATCACTTGATTGTCTTTGAAGAGTACCCAAGTCGTGTTCCTTCATTAATTCAAAGAGCCCCTCCAGAATGTCTCCATTTGGTTTTGTGCATCTTAGACTTTGGTGAGATGGAGCAGAAAATGGTCAAAACTCAGCTGGAATAATTATAACAGACGTGGTCTCAACCTTATCATTTCTAACGCAGCCGTTAACATAAAATACTGATGTAAAAGACACTGTAAACCATTTATGTTGTGATGCTTTTTTGTCTTGTTTTTTAGAGGGACTGATCCAGTCACAGCTTTGATTTAACCATGTTCCCTTTAAACATCCAAAGATTTCCCTAAACTGACCTCATTACAGAAGAAAAAACAAGTGAGTATCAACTTTCTTTCTCAGAAGAATCACCAGATTTAAAAGAACAAAAACAAAACATTTGTCCCTCCTGTGCAGATGAACCAACTCTTTTGCATCACCACTCTGCCATATTACCTCACCTCCTCAGTCATCACACTAAGTAGGGATGGGAGTGCCTCATGCAATCATGGATCTCACAAAAATAACCTCATATCCGTTTTAATCCGCAGAAAGGTCCCCTTTCCAGGCTGGTATGGGCGTATATGGCATTTAAGACTGTGTGAGGATATGATTAGATGACAGTTTTTACTGCCTGAAGGGTGTAACTGAAACACTAAACTGTGCAGAGAAGGGAAAATAAAAGACTATTGCAAACTTTTATTCCTGCCTCTCTCCTTCTCTCTGGTGTTTTGTTGCAATTTGTAGTGTCCTTTTTCCAGAAAGGCCCTGGTTCCAAAACAAGAGAGTGCTCATCTGGGGGAGAAAACACTCGACGTAATGAAATGAGAGTTGACTCTACTCATCTCTATATGATGAGACAGAATGAATGAATTAACAAATGAATGAATGAATATTACCTGAAGGCTAATCAATGCTGCTCGGGCAGAGGGTCCAACATCATAAGATTTAAAAAGACATCAAAAACGTCCAAGTCCTCCAGTGCGGATTTACATGCTTGCTGAGAAGTGCTCGGACATGCCTCTTGACTGAAATACATGTTCATGTTTTTTTCTGTATGGCAGAGGATGCTTTTAAGGAGCATTATTTCTGAGAACTTCAAAGCCTGCCAAAAGCACTCTCCCTTTTGGAGTGTGCAGCGGCTTGAAAATGTACTTATATTTTCCAAATGGACAGGAAGAGGCCCTCACTGGTATTGAGGTGATGCTAATGCAATGTGGCGCTAGTTTTCAGCGTAACTCGGTTTACAGCACAAAAATACAGCCTTTATTAAATACCATTAATCTTTTATGGGCTGATTTTACATTACTTTTATTTCCCATCACTTTTAATTACAAGAAGGTAAATACACTCCTTATTTGCAGCGTCTATATGGGAATCTGTGTTTTATGGCGTAAGGGAAAAAAACGAGCACAGCCAACAATGCCAACAGGTCCTCATGGACACTGTTTACTATGCGCAGCTCTGTAACTACCATAATTGTCCCAAAGCCTCTGTCAGACTCTTTCCAGATGCTGCATCCAGAGTTGCTGCTATCGCCCGGTTTTATTGATCCAGTTAACATTAATGTTCACAAGGTCACAGTGTACAACTGTCTGTGTTTTCTCAGCTGAGGGGCGCATTGCACCGCTCCTCAGAGGACTGGAGATTCTTTCCTGTGATGTAAACCCTGCCCAAGTAAGAGGCTGTTGACTTTATTTAATATGTCCGCCAGATTTTTTTATGAGCATTACGCAAATGAAATGGTTTGCATTATGCGTGAACCATACGTTCCGCAGAGGCATGCACGGCTGCAGACAGCTGGAAGTAACTTGAGCCCCTCAGTCACTTATCAGCACTGGCATCCCTGCCATTTCCCATAGCCATCTTCAAGCCAGAAGAATCCAGCCATTGTTTTCATCTCTGTGGGCCCTGTGTTAACTCAGCAGTGCCTCGCTGATTGTTGCAGAGATATTAAAGAAAATGGTAGATTTGTCTTTGTCCACATAACCCTGTCTTTTGACATCCAAGCTCTTGCTCCGTGTGTGTTTGTGTGCGCATGTGTGTCGAGGGGGTTCAGCTTGATGCGGTTGTAGAGTGCAGCTGCACCTGCCCTGTATGTCAACAACAGGGTCTGGAGCAGACACTCAAGAAGAGAGGTGGCTTTCACACCACTGGCCTCACTGAAGCTGCTTACTTTCCAAAGACAACAATGACCACGCTGCTCGGCTGTGCCACGGAGCTTTTAGACTCTATAGGCTTGGCGCCTGGTCTGTGTGGCCTCGAGATTATCTCCCGACTGAGCCCCTCTACATACAAGCTTATTGGACTTCCTCACGTCCTCTTGTTTTTGTGGCTCTAAAGTTTCCAGGATGCTTTCTGACTGTCTGTTTTACACATAGAGACAGGATCCCCCGTGGGGGTTGTTACGAGGTTACAGGGGGGTAGTAAAGGGGTCAGGGAGAAACTGTCAGTCTATTTCCTTTCTCTGGCCTTGGGAAACTGCACCACAAGTCTTTTGCATATTTTTAGCGTCCTTGCTGGTTTTTGTCTGCATGTATCCACAGGAGAAGATAAACTTATTCCCAGTCCTCGAAGACTTTTGTTTTTCACACAGATTACTTATTATTAGTGTTGTCTTTTTTGTGCCATTTCCCCCCCTTAACTTTCTCGAGCTATACAATCAGCAGTACACAATCTGTCAGAATAATGCACAGGGTCTGGAAACCATCATCTTTATGTGTTGGTCTGTAAATCTCTCCTCCATAGAATTACTGCACAACCCTGTGCTGGTGATTGCCTTATACCTGAATGTCTACAGCTGGCAGTGTGTGCATGTGCACAGTCACAGGAGTAAAACAAATGTGTGCATGCACTGTATTTCATGAATATATCTTTACTATAATATTGCTCTTTTTTGTGTCCATCAAGTCCATGCACCTGAGCTTGAATTTAGTGGCTGAACTGTCCAACAAAAATAACATGTTTACATCTGAGTTGAGCTCAAATTATGTAATAAACATCAGTGAGATTAGATCCAGTGTGAGGTTTATGTTAATTTAGAATTAGATGTATTCTTATTTTTGAACTGCAAAACAGTAAACGGTGAAGTGGAGATGTATTTTCCTGGTACTGTGAAAGCTGTTGAAAATGCACAGGGGTAAAAAAAAAAAAGAAAAAAAAAAAGGTGCAGAGCATTCTTTGAGAGGACACATAAGGACTCTAGGGACTGAAAATTGACATGATTGGATAGGATTGTTTGTGGAGATAGAGGAAGAAAGAGAGAGGAGCATTTCAAGAGAAAAGGCCCAAGATAGGTTGGATAATTAAACAAAGAGCAAAACCCACCCCCCCTTTCTCATCGGCAAACTTTGCTCTATAAGGTCAGGGAGGATATTAAGCGACTGCGTTCAGATGACAAAGTGAGCTTTCATAAACCTGCTGGGAAGTCAACTTCATTTACATTCAGAGAGCATTTAGAGAGAATTACCTGAACGGTGCCATAGCCCAGATAATATTGCTCACAGACATGTCTTACCTGCTGCACCACATTTCTTCCCATGTTATCTCAAGGTGCATCGAAACCTCCCTCCCTCTATCTGTGCAGCTCTTTCCTTCTTGTGTGAGCATCTAGCCACTTGCAGTTAAAATAGCTGTCGGTTGTCTGTCAAGTAATTTCAGGATACTGAAACCACTGTAGATGTTGCTCTGCGGAGTACACTTTACATCTCCCCCATCTAAGTCCTTATTATTCTTTGTATTCAGGCGATCGTCACTATTTGTGTTGTCACATACGTGCCTCACTATGAATACAGTAAGTGCTGCTACATGGCCTCAGAAATAGACTGCAATGAGAAAACAGAATTTAGTTGTGAGAAAAAGAGCTACTGTAAAAAAACAAAAAAGACCTTGAAGATATTACATGTAGAGAGAAAGCATGTTTGACCACATTAACATTATCTAAACCAGAATGTTGTTCTTGCTTTCTAATTCCACGACGCAATTATCACTCAGTGAATGGAGAGGTACATGCCAATAAAAATAAGTCATTTCTGTTTTTGCTTTGGCCCACCTCTCCATAATGCTCGACTGTGCAGCTGCACCGCACTGTGGAAAACAAACAGTGCAGTGCAGCTGGGCTCCTCAAGACAGCGAAAGGGGAATTTTAATCCCATTTTTTTCCTTTGGCACCAGTCAGATTTATTTGGTCATAAAGAAAGGAAAAGCACCCCACCATCTGAGAAGGACTGGGAAGTGAGAACGCAAATTATGGCAGAACCCCAGTTGCAGACTTAGAAACACAACAGGCCAGGAAATGAATCCCCCAACAGGTCAAAGTGCATGAAACACCAGAGGAGCCTAATTAACTCAGATAGTGACACATTGCTGAGATACCTGGATCAATCTGTCATATTTATACATGGAGCACTAAGAGCCAGCTAAATATGCAGCAGTGCAGATTTTTTATACTGATATCATTCACAGTAAGAGTTTGTCACCATGAGGCACATAAGTACAACAGCCAAGGGCTAACCTACACGTGTCTCTTATCCATTCCCTGCAGCGTGGTCTGAAAACAAACTATCCAGAGAGCCTCAAACCATTTCCAGCTGTCAACGTCCACCACTCCAGTATAACTCTTAACCTGATATGACAGGGCAGGATGAGGTGAGGGTCAGGCCTCGAGGAAGATTCGGAACATGTAACTCAAACTATGAGCATTATATCCATAAATGCCTGTGGTGGAAAAATGAGGATGGCCATGTGCTGCACCCATTGTCTCTCATGTTACCTTTATTAACTTCTCATCTTACAGCAGGCACGACAAGTCTTCACACATGCAATAACAAAGACAAGAAGAAGAATAAAAAGCCACTGTTATAATTCAGTGGTGGATTGTGTAGATACATTTAGTGGTAGTATATTTACCCAGATATTTTTAAATGAGTATTTCTATTCTACTCCATAAACGTTCAGAGACAATGGTTGCATTTTTTTTCTTTTTCTTTTTCGCCAGACTACATTTATTTTAAGGTTGTGGTTATAAGTTGTTTTGCTCAGTAACACTGTACACACAAAACTTCACAGGCAATTTGAATAACATATTATGCATTGCTACTGATTAAACTGAGGCTAACATTAAACAACAGTGAAATACAAGGGCCACAATAATCAAATAATGATACAACATAATTGTGACAGTTGCTGTTTGTCCACATAAAATATTTGTACTTTTGTTCCTTATGTCCACTTTGCTAATAATGTTGAGGTACTTAATTTTCACTGTAGCTTCAGATTAGTTACATATTTGGAAATATTGCATATTTTTTCTACTAACGACTGTGAGATATAATGAAAATATGTCACACCATCTGTTAACAGATTGAACTACACATCAAATATGACAAACACATGCATGCATGAAAGTAAACAGGATAGACACAAAAATGAAGGCTCACATCTGGAATATTGTTCAAACCTGCAGCTAGCTTAGCCCTATAAAAAAGATAAATGAGTGTCCCTGTGAAAGTCCAGAGAATAGCATGTCTACTCATCCCATTTCTCCAGAACACTGAGGCACGGACAAGGACAGGCCCTAAAGCGCTTTGGTTCAAACGCAATAAAAAGTAAGACTATTGCTCAAAAACCTTACAGATAAACTTCAGAGGAAATATTACATAGATGCTGTTTCACACACACACACATACACGCACACGCACACAAGAACTTAAGCTGATATGGACCTCAGCCACTGCTGTAGTCTCAAGAGAGGTGCAACAAGTTTCCATTATGGCAGCATGGTGTCTCTGTTTAACTATCATAAACGTCTGCTGCTCTGAGGAGACATATTTAATCGTGCTGCAAAAACAGCGTTTATATGGCTGTTTATGTGCTATCCTGTTTAAAAGGTCAGTGCAGCCAGAGGCATGTATCAGCGCAACAGGCTCAGCCAACATTTAAGCTCTGTCTGTGGTTAAATTATAACATTTGTATGGTGACAACGGCACAATACAACCACTCCTTTCTTGGCAAATTTCTTCTTTAATGATATGCCTCACACTCTGTTAGCTGCTCAATTTAAATTTCCCATTTTTGTATGGGAAAGCTTGTGGACTAGGGCTGTTATTGAAGATATGCAAAGAACGCCTGCAAGCAACAGAGCTCTACACATGTACCAAAGGCAATTAGGATGCTTAATATGCAATAGTCAGTCTGCTCATTGTCCGGATTTCAATTCCTAAGACTCTTAATAATGACTGGCATTTTGAACGACAAGAGAGGAGAAAAAGAAACAATTTTAATGTTTTATTTTTCAAGGGGTGCGTGTGTGCAAGACCGGGGAGGAGGGGGTTCACTTTTTATCATGCCTCACTATCCAACCTCTTACCTCCCTCTTTGGGCCTTTAGGAGCATCCTGTGACCCCCGACCTCCTGGACAATAGAGGCCAGGACGTTTCCCAGTGAGCAGCGATGGAGCCAACAACAGGAACATGAGGGGTGCTCCTGGGAAACAAACTGTTTATTGTGCAGCAGGATGGACACCCCCTCCACCCCTCCTCCTGTGCCCCAGTCACTTACTTTCACACACAGTCACAGACACTTACTACACACCTCTGCACAGTAAAATCTTGTCAAACAACAGGTGGCTGATCCTACCTCTAAAGCATGAAGCAACTGTTCTATAAAAATTCACCATGTCTCCTGAGGAGCGTGCACGAGCGTGTTTGGTGGAAGTGAACAAGATAAGAAGGATGTTTCCCTTTCACCCAAGTCAAACACATGTGCTACAACTCAGAATATGCTTTTTACTCATTTTATAGTTTTTTGGGGATATGAATCTATCTGTCTTTGTACACACCCCAGGACACAGCCAGTAGAAAACATTGTTTCAGCTGTCGCCTTCTCTCTCATTTCTGCACTGGCTCAGGCTGCAGATTATAAGTTTATATTTAGTCAGACTTTCTATTTGATAACAGTACCAAGCCATTTGTTGGTGCTGCCACTGCCTGTCTGCTTCAGAGGAAATCCCTCCTTTGTCTCACAAGGAAGCTCAGCAAACTGGGAAAACCTGAATTTGTCATCAGAACTCAAACAGCTGGAATGCATTTGATTATGTGGAGTCACCACTAAATGTATTAGTCAACACTCTAGACTAGTTATTACCTAGGCTCTGGAGACCACTCATTGCAAGAGCAGCACAGTAAAACCGTTTCCAGAGCTGTCAATCACCACGCCAGAACTGTGGTGCAACTCTGAGACACAGAGGACTCTGGGGATCGCTCTCTAAGTGCTTAACCCCAAAGGATTACTGGTTCTTTATGAGTATGTGTGTGATTTGTGTCTGTGCTCCACATGATGCACATCAGATAAGGGTGGATCAGAAGTAATAGGCAGGCGACTGAATCTGATCTCATTCTTTTTGCTCTCTCTGGAGAGACATTAAATCTTGATAGTCACAGAGAAAAATTAAGAAAATAACCCATTAATCACTTTGTAGATGATGAATCCATGACTCATTCAGATTGTTAACATAATAACAAAGTTTAGTGATATTGTTTTAATCCAAATGTGGAAAGTAAGTAAATGTTTGGACAAGAAGAAGTTTGTAGATCGATGCACTGCTTTTACCTGAACTTTTACACTACATTTACTTATGTTCATCTCGGAGAAAAATTGAGTTAAATATTTAGCCTGGCTGCTACATTTTTCAATGCCCAAATTCACCTCCAAAATTACAGTAAGATGATACATGTGAAACATATAATAAACTTTAAATCTAATGCAATTTTGTAGTTAAAGTTAGTCAAAATAAGGAGCTTTTTAATGTGAGACCCCTGCTTGTAAATTAGATATCCCATAGCTATGCAAAAAAAAGTTCTCTGTTAGAGTCTATAAGACCGTTTAATAGGCACATCTTTGAAGCCATAAATGTTTATATGATGTAAACTAGTAAGCAAAAAAAAAACAACAGCTTGTTCTAAAGACCAAAACTCAAGAAGAAGACAAAGGGGTGTGCATTGAAAACCTCTTATACTGGACTTTCAGCTATTGATCTGAGTTGTAAAACTCACTTACACTGATACCCACAAAACCAAATGGACGATTTGAAGAATAACTAAGAGATTCTCTAGGTCAAAGGCCACCTTAACACTGACAAGCAAAATCAAATCATAGCTAAGGAAATGAGCCATGAAACACTGATTGCTCCATACATAATGACCCTTTTTTCCAATTGCTTAGCTCAAGAATTATTTGATTGTGCAGAGTGCTGACTTCACTGCAAACATGAGCACTGCTTGCACATATTGCCTGAGTGTATAATCAAATCAAGACCATTGATACAAGGGGTGAACAAATATCTCTTAGTATGTGGGGACAATATGGATCTTTGTTTCACAAGAGAGCCCTCAGAAAGCTAATACATTGACCGAAGGTAGGACACCTCTGGGGACTGGGAGCCCAGCTTGTGCTCAGCATTAGTTGGTTGTGTTTTTATTGGATAATTCAGACATTAGCAAGAGCCATTTAAGTAATTCTGAAAATGACAGTGAGCATATGTGCTTTGTCACACTGGCAGCCATGGGAAAAGTGCCATTGAGGGGAATGTACTTAATCTCTGACACAGGTTTAGCGTAATTGCTGTAGTAAGTGGAATGCTTTCTGCTATACAATGGGACTCCTACTGATGATGATTCATGTGACCAAAAAGACAGATCACTGGAGTTTGCTGAGTCCATGGTTTCAAATAACAGCACTATAGGCTATTCCTCATGCAGGTCAACTAAGCTGCTACCCCCACCCATATCATCCCAATTCTGACACATTCACACCTTGGCTCATACATCAATTTGGAACTTGGGGCACCAGTCCTGTAACTAAAAACTCAACTTCTGGGTATTGGTGGGAAATTCCCCATACAGGTCAGTGATATGTTGGCTAATAGAAAGAACAACATTTCTTACTTGTTACATTGCATGTTAACAGGGTGCATGCCCACATAACTGAAGGACTGGCATTTACAGACCCTATAGCCTTCAACACTTATAGGTTTAAAGAATACAATGGCAACCAGTGGCACCAATGTGCTTTGAGATTTCACAGGAAAGTACAGTAAGGCCACTGTGGGAGGCCTTGTGAACTTAAGCTTCTCAAGCCAACAAAGTGTGGGCTTGACTGTGTCTGAAAACCTCATGCTGATAAATGGCCTCTCCAAGTAGACAAACTCAGAACACAAGGCCCCTGCTGCACAAGACCCAAACTGCTACCTCTGCTGCTGGCTGAATCTGATTACAGGCAGGCCCTGAGGACAGGCAGGTCATTGAGAGCACAGAGATGAGCAAACAATAAGATATTATCTGTAGGAATCTTCAGCTTTCCAAAGGAAAATGGTCCCTCTCAGTGTCACATTGACGATAGGATCCTCAACCTGACACTGAATCAGCCATTTAAGAAGAATGAACACTGCGACCCATTCATACATACTCACTAAAATAATGAGAGCTCTTTTTTCACCCTTGTTTAAGATATATAAAGGGGGGCTCATGAGGCTTTGCAAGACAAGGCTGCGCAGAAACTGGAGCATGCAGCTGACTCTGATGAATATGCCTTTACAATGATTGGGTATTGAATGAACAATTCTATAGTCTTTCTCTTTATTCTATGTACATGGAAATAATACATGTGTTTAGCTTCATTGCACTTAGCTGCTCCATTGTCATGCACTTGAAAACAATGATTTGACAGCAATTATTTAAATTAATCAACTGATTATGAGCATGCAAACGCATACAAACTTTTGGTTTGATGAATGACACAGTGAATATTTCAAGAAACATTTTCTGACCAAGGCTGTACAACACCTATTTTGGCCAAGTGTCTTTTATGTGTTTTTGTTCTTTTCAAACAGTGACATCTTGTGGACACTCGGCCTTAGACACTGATGTTGTTATCGGTTGTTTGTTTAAAGTCAGGCATTTAAGATCGTGTTTTACTTGAACACTTCTATCTCTGTTATTCATGAATGTGAGAATAAGGTTGAGGATTGGATTAACTGCAGTGCTCGTTTATGGAGGCTACTTGCGGATATTCATTGTTTATCAGAATTTATAAATACGACCATAAACAACTATATTGATCTGTGGAAAAATGTGATTAAGTGTTAAAGACAAAGGACATACACTCCTCACAAATAGTTAGGGATGAATTTTCAGAATACACCTAAAATGCACTATAACCTTTACAGGTGAACTTAATTTGACCTTCTCTAAACTTTTCAATGCACATGTCCAAGTTTTCAATGTTTCAGTATTTATAACATGACATGCTGTTCTCTAACAAGTGATTACCCACAAATATCACAAGTGTTTGATCCATGAATCAGCCACTAAATGTTCTGGTTCGGTGACAGTTTTTTGTATTGAAAGTCCTCTACATCATGTTGTTAACATGTTGACGTGTGGAAGTGTCCACTGAGGTTAGAGTGTCACAGAGTGTCATCAGCAGGTTGAGCAGAGACACACAGAGACTGGAAGAGTCACATCAAGACAGAGAAGTCGACGTGATTTGGCCACATGACGACTTATTGACACATTTTTTTATTGTGGTATACCCACCACTGTTGTTAGCTTTTGTTTCAATGAATTGGTTGAGATGAAGAAATTACCATTCCATACTTCTACTTAAATGTCCTACTTTCATGATATGTCACTGTAGCATGAACGTTTTACATTTTTCATTATTTTCACCTGAAAGTAAAATATCCCAAACTTTTTGAGTAGTGTATTTAGTAGGCTAACCATGGCTTTAATTTTAATTAAAGGCAAATTACTGTTAAATTATTTTATGGTGTTTACATTCATTTATAAACATTTTTAATGTAAATGTTTAATTTAGTGAGTATCTCCCGTAATAGGCAGTCATATATTTTAGATTTTCAAAGTGTACTGTGTCTAAACGGTCCAAAACGAAAGCAGGCTATCCATTTTGGACTACAAGCATGGAAATTGCAACTGTCGCTTCAGGACTTGTAACGAAAGTTATCGCGATATCAGCCAAAACAGTCTGCCAGGCACCTAGAGGAGCAGGGATGAGAGGAGAGACAGCAAAATATCTCGGTTGTTCTGTGTCAGTCTTAAGAAAGACCAAGCTTTAAAACACAGTTTACCGCCTCGGTTGTACCAGGAACCAAAAGTGCCAAGCCTGTTAGATGTCAGATGTGATTTTCTGATTGTACGTAAAGTGAGATTTGAAAGGACGCGGCCCCAAAAGCCAAATTGTATGTGTGAAGTGCTAACTGTTAGCTGACAGGCTAGCTAGCATAGCCATTGAAGCAATGGCGTTGAAAAGAATTCAGAAGGTGAGTGTATATTTCTTTCGTGTAACAGCCATACCTTGTAGAAGACACATTTTCACAGTGTGGGGTCCTTTGTTGAGGTATTATCACTGTGTGGCCGTTTCTAAAGCTCGACTTAGCCTCGCTTGCTTTTTGTACTCCCTTTTTAAATACTGCACAGACAAAAGACGAGCTAACCACTGGTGGCCCTGTTGGTGCATTGCTACAGTAAGGCTGACTGCCAGTGACCACTCAAACAGCGACGTGTTTTGACAGCTACGGGTTTTTATGTATGTAATATTTAGTATTTCCTTCTGACACATAGCTTAGCACCTTCTCTATACTTTGGTAAAGGTGGCTAATGTGAACCCGAACAAGTCGTTTGGCAGTGCAGCCGTAGGCTAGCAGTTATTTAGCAAAGGTTAGTGTAGGCTTTAGTCCTTGGTTTGGTCGTTTGACATCCATAGGATTTGCTGTTAAATTCTCAGCTTGTCAATTATCTTTTTCCTCATGGTTCGTCATTTGGACCATAGCTGATGATGTGTTTAGCCGCTGAATGACAGCTGGTTGCTGGTTGCCAAAATTGAACCCTAGTGTCAGTGTTGCCATATATGGAATGGCAAATGGGGCACTGGAGCAGGCCACGGTGTGTATTTATATAACAGAATAGATAGGCTTCCTTTCAAGAGATATTAAATAACGGCCTAAATGTCTCCTTAACCATCTGTCGCTTTGCTGTCTGTGATCATTGGCATGTCTTGAACAGTGTACAATGAGACGTGGCCGTGGCGTTTTCAGTCGTTCTGACATTTGAAATGAACACACTAATTGATCATTTATTTATTTATTGCCTTGATTATTCGGGTGGCACACATTTGTTTCTTTCTGTTGAGCTCTGTAATCTTCATACTCGGTATCCTTGATAAAACTACACTGATGATTTAAATGGTTATAAAATTAACAGTATGAAATGAGAACCACCATTTACATGTCTATGATCAGGGTTGTGAAGCAAACATGGCTGCCACTGAAAAGACTGGCAGTACTTGCAAACTGTCTCAAATTTAGGGTTGAACCCCCCCTCCCATAAAGTTAAGTAAGCCCACCTCACATAGAGCTAGAAGTTATATGAATTAAGCTCCAGACTCAGACTCTGTTGCAAAGCTGTACTTCTTTTCAAATCCTGCAAGAAGTTATTTTTCATTCATTATGTGATTGTCCTACCTTTAGGAACTATCAGACCTGCAGAGGGACCCACCTGCCCAGTGCTCTGCTGGACCAGTTGGAGATGATTGTAAGTAGTTAGAAAATTGCTGTGTCAGGGTATGCCTGAACAAAATCATGTGTTATTGCTATATACAATGATATTTTAAGAGAGTGTGGCATGTAGTGACAGGAGTTTGGATATCAGTGCTAAGATCATTAATAATGTTTATTTGTCCCTTAGTGTTTCACTGGCAGGCAACGATAATGGGTCCGGTAAGTGACACTATGTCTTAAACTAATTAAAATAAGTAAAAAACAAACTAACAATGACATTGCTATGGGAAACTCAACTTGTTTCTGTTTATGTTTCAATAGAGTGACAGCCCATATCAGAGTGGAGTGTTTTTCCTCACCATTCACTTCCCGACAGATTACCCCTTCAAACCACCCAAAGTGAGTATGGATCATCTTTGTATGTGTAACATAATGAGGCATCAACATATCTCACCCTCATGGAAACTCACTTTATAGTTCTTTGTTTTACTGTGCTCAAGGTAAATGACTTACTAGAAAATATTTTTTTTTCCTGTTTTGTCACAGGTTGCATTCACAACAAAAATTTACCACCCTAATATCAACAGCAATGGAAGTATTTGTCTGGATATACTGAGATCGCAATGGTCACCTGCACTTACAGTATCAAAAGGTTAGTGATAAAGCAAGATCTATACTAGTGTGTTTTTATTTTGATGTGAATGTTGAGACACAGAACTGGGGCTGTTACTCTGTCACAGGTGTATGTACTGCATAATCACAGCATTAATCATTAATGTTATTAGCTACACCTGTGAGGACAAGTTAAAATGCACACTTGTAGAGTGTCTGATGGCCTATGAACTTGCGGAGGGTCGTGATCGGTCATGAACGATGATTGGTCGGGGTGACACTTGTAGTGTTGCCAGTCTCCCGACCAAGACACAGCAAGAATTTATGCCACTGTGATCATTTAATCTGACATGGTGACCATCGTGAAAGACCAAAAAATCGTGTGGTCTGATCCTGGCCTGAGACCTTGTTCACACTGCCACTCCAGATCCGATTTTTGTCGTATCCAGATTGTATGTAGTTTGATTTATTGACAGTCTGAACAGCCAGAAAACCACATGAGATCAGACTTTTCCGAAACGGATTCAAACTGCATACGGAGGTGGTTTCAAATGCAATTCTGATCGGATTTGTAGTGATCCGATTCAGTCGTTGCTCAGATAGGATTTGGAAGCATCTTTTGTGTCACTAGCAACACAAGATGGACAACGTAATTCTGGTGAGACAGGAGGTACCCTGGTCGGCCTGCACCAAACGGCCCGTTCCACCGTCATTCCAGTGGTGATTGCAGCATGGAAGGCGGCACAGCTCAGCAGTCGCCACCGTTTCTGTCGCTTTCGTACAATTAGCAGTTGATTTACACCACGGCTCCACATAACGACTTGGGACATGGACACACACAGTTCCTTGTCATCCATGGATGTGTTTACTTGTTTGTGGGTGTAGCTTGTTTCCGTAGAAACCAATGTGGATGAAACGCGCACTATGGACACATGCACATGGATCTGATCACTTGTAACATGTCATGTGGATTGTCAGTCAGTGAGATCAGATCCTGATCAGATCTGCCAAAAAATTGGATATGTGCTGCAGTGTGAACAAGGCCTTAGTCTGGTTCAGTAGGCTACACTATCACAGGGAAGAATGCTGCCCTCCATTGAGAAGCACCTGTATCTATTGATGTCCTAGTTTACTGTCACATCGAGCATCAGAATCACATAATGGTATGTTGGTGTTAAAAGTGGCCTGGTTTTAAAAAGACCTTCTCAGTATAATCTTTTAACTTCTTTGAACTGTTCTATTTCATTCTTCTACAGTATTATTGTCAATCTGCTCTCTTCTTTGTGATCCGAACCCGGATGACCCACTGGTACCAGAGATTGCCCATACATACAAGGCTGACAGGGAAAAGTGAGTGTTAGATATTGAATGAATTGACAGAGTATTTTTGTGGATGAAGTTTGTAGTTTGCAAGTTCATCTGGCACTTTCTTCTAAACTTTTTTTTTTTGCATTTGTTTTACAGGTACAACAAATTAGCAAGAGAATGGACACAGAAGTATGCAATGTGAGAGTGCCAGGGAGATCAAAATAGAAATGAGAACAAATGAAACATGTTTGATTTGTAACTTAAGGCAAATGAGCAACAGAAGGAAAAAAAAACTAGGCAACAGCCCATCTTTTGGAGAAGGAAGCGATTCTATGAGGTACAGTGCCACCTGGCTTTCCGTGTGCTGAGCTGCTACCATGTGCTGTCCTTCATGACTTGTATGGATCTGCTGAGCAGGACCTGATGGGCTCCTTAAAGCACTCCCATATGGAATACCGGAAAATCTTCACAGCCCATACCACCACACTGAGACTTTAAACTGTTCCTCCTGCTATTGTGATCATCACTGTCATTGTTGCTTTTCATGCACATCATTTTCACTGTTAAAGAGTCATATCAATGTGCTACTCAGAAGCAAAATGTTTGATTTAGGAGATTGTCTCTCCCTTCAATTCAGAGGTACTGTCTGTGTCCCACTGGATGTCTTGTTATTACTGTATTTCCATGTATTTAGTGGCCTTTCTGTGTTATTATTTTCAAACGGTATACGTGCAATTGAGGCAGAATGTTCCCTGTTCAACACAAAATGGTGCAGTGCCATTACCAGCAGCTGATCTGTTGGCACATACTGTCTCTACCCCCAAACAATGTGAAAGATGTAAAGAAGGATTGGTCTCTGTCACCCACTGCATTTGAAACTGTAACAGTATTTAGTGGTTTTGAAGACACTAGAGAGCTGCTATTAAGAGCCAGCTGGCCCTTGCCTCACAGTTGTGGAGCTCTATAGGGCAAATGTCAACATCCATTTTTCTCACATGCTGTCATTGCCCTTATAACCTGTATAAGTAAACACCCATGGCTGGTGTCCATAGTGCACAAAGTACTACTGTTGTACAACTTGTTCCTTGTTGTGTAGCTATGAACATAGCTACTCTTTGGCATATAGCTAAGCTGTGTGCCTCCTCCTCAGTACAGTTACTCAGGTATCTAACCAAATCATCAGCCTTTACATGCAGTGACCCATGGTGAGAAAAGTGACCTGGGCCCATATCATCAGGCTTGGAAATATGATACTGATCTGCATTTACATAACAAAAAAAACATAGCTCATAAATGATCAGACAGATCAGCACTCCTGAGGTTTTTATGCATATAGGCCCTGATGATCTGTGTTGCTGGTTTTTCACAGAGGGTATTTTTTCCCTTCATCTTCTACAGCTCTTTTAGTCACCATTTTCCTTTTTTTTTTCAACAACACTTTGGATGTGAGCAGCTGTTAAATGACACTGTAATACATGTACATGCTTCTGTTTTTCTAAAACAAACTGGCATTTGGTTACAGCTTGTGTCACATACTTAAAAGGGGAACTTGACAACAGGATTAATATTTTGCAGAACCTAGTAATAATTTGTCACTGCATCCAGTTACCTGAGGTGAATAAATACAGTAAGTTGCCACGACAATTTCACCTGCTTTAATATCGGGTGATGTGAAGTTTGTCAGTTTTTCTTTATGTTCATATACATGATCAAGTCTGCAAAGGCTTGTTTTAGTTTTGGGATTAATAATCAACCATGACAGTGAAACCGTTTGTCTGGGTGATACATTTGTGACCTTTTGTATTGTATCCTTGAAAGCTTTAGTTTTAGGCTTTTTTTTTTTTTTCATCCACCAGAATTAAACATGATTGTGACGTGTCATAATGTAATATTAGTTTTACTATAACCCATTGTGACTGTTGGATGAAGTAGCTAGGAAGTGCTATGATTTTTTTTAATTTAAGTCATGGCTCATAATGTGCTAATGCTGCCAATATAAAGGGAAATATTTGATGTTCTAAGGGGGAAGAAAATTTGCTATTGAGGCATTACTGAATGGATTTATCCAGAAAGGTTCATAGTAAAGCATGAAAATTTTAGAAGCTTTGATTGTAGAATTAACACCATGGTTTAGGCACTGAATATAGAATTTGATCATTGTTAGCCGCTGTAGAGAAAATGGTCAAAACAAGTTGTCCTGAAGTACAGTATATACTAAAAAGGTTTTGAAAATATATTCTCTAAATGCAGTGACAGTCTCTTTGCTGCTGGACTACAACTGAAAATAACTTGTGTGTATTAGTACTAGTTCAGACTTTGTGTGCATTGTTGTTTGTTCATCTGGCTATTTATTTATTTGAAAGCTGAGTATCTTCCAGTTCGACTGAATGCAGCCTCAATTCATCATGTCAGTGATGCTACATTGACTTCCTTTGTCCAGTGTGCTCAATAGAGTTTATATAGGCAGCTTGGCATGCTTTGCACTCTGGAGAACCTTCTCACAGCCATTTGCCGGATATCAGGGATTTCGTTACAATTCATCTGCCTAACACCTCTGACTAAAATTTAGCCTTAACCCTCATTTTGTATATATATAGAGAAAGTGTCATAAACTGTTAAATTTGCTATCAGGGCTGTAACCCCCACATGGGTGATTCATTTCATCAGTAGACATGGAAACCTGCTTGAACAATACCAATATTTTTTGTTGAAAATTTCAGCCTGGCTTTTCTCTGAATGCAGGACCAGCTTTCATGCATCTTAAAATTTGGAATATGTGTGCTTGAACTGCCACCATGAACGTCCACATGTCCTCACATAGTCTACACAAGATAACTATTGACCTTGTCATAACATATGAATAAAGTTCATCTTGGTTTACTGTTGTCTGCTGTCTGCTTCTGTGCCTTTATCATAAGATGTAATAACCAACGTGAGGTGTGGTTGTCTATAGGTCGATATAGATAGCGAAAAAAAAATGTTTTGAAAAGAAAAAACGATTGTGGACAGACTGAACTTGTGGTGTAGTTGAAACTGTTTCCCACAAATGGGTCATAAAGACATTGTAAAAAGTTGCTGTCTGCTGAAAGCAGTGCATACCTGTTCAGATCACTCCGGGGTGCGCTTAATTCATCAACCTGCGCTGCGAGGTTTTTG
Source organism: Selene dorsalis (assembly GCA_900303245.1). NCBI lineage: Eukaryota > Metazoa > Chordata > Actinopteri > Carangiformes > Carangidae > Selene > Selene dorsalis. The sequence goes on from OMNW01022206.1 coordinate 23,273, forward strand.
TTGTACAGACAACACAACCTCTAATTGACTGATCTTTATGTTTCTCCTATTTTCCTAACGTGAAGGCATGTTGCATATTTAACGTTTTCGCAAATCGGCAGCACACATTCATTGTCGAGTGTAGGAAAATTAAAAAAAAAAAAAAAAGCAAACTAGCTCCGCGCTTTCGCACCGTACCGCTACTCCACATACAAGCTACCCTGTCCGAGCTGTAGCCGCTAGCTGGCTGAACTAGCTTCCTGCACAGCTGAAAGTCAGCATCATCGCCACTCCTCCCAGTAGGAAGGGCGCATCCCGGATAGCTAGCTGGCTAGCTGTGCTCGGCTCAACGATGGCAGTTAACCTCAGCAAAAATGGCCCTGCAATAACAGCTGCATATAAAGAAGTGGTAGATGAAAAGTCTAACACCAACTGGTAAGGAGCGGCATTTTTTATAACGGCGTTAGCTCCGTGAAGGAGCCATTATATTAGCTGCAGTCTTGGCTAGCACTGACTCAGTCGTCAAGTGGTTAAGTTAACGTTTATCCAACGTTAACCTACTGTTAGATAAACTTTCCCTGTGACCCAATGGCACATTGTTCACCACAACAGACTTTTTACTGGCTGAATTAGCGACAACACAAGCCAAAGTGAGCTTTGTTTACACGGGCGTCTAGCTTTCTTACATTAGTAAGTATGTTGTGTACTAAGGTTAAAGATGAGCTTACTGATTAGCAAGTAGTGTGTTAGTTAAATGCTAGCCGGGTGCACTAACAGCCTGAACACTCAGTCCCTGTCTTGCATGCATTTTCTCTTATGATGAACGTATCCGTTATGAAGTTGAATGAATAAGTTGCTAACGACCTCACCCACTTCCTGGTAAGACATCAAAAGTTATTATCAGACTAAAATGCGAAAGTCAAATCAAGGAACTTCCTCTTTGCTGTCCCTGATGTAACAAGGGCTACCATAGTGTGGCTTGCCTGCCTTGAGGTTCAAATTAAACCTGCTGTGACAGCTGCAGTGTTTAATGATGACCTGAATTAATTAATCCCAAGGAGGAATTGCCCAGGGAGTCCTGCTGGCTCCAGAAACTCTCTGCTGAGTGTGTGGCATTCTTCATTGGACTGACACTGTCTATGAAACCAACAACTTCCTATCACTGTAATACATATATACAGTTTTTATCTGAGAACGTGCTGACTGAGAAAATAATGAAGAAGTGATTTTGCAGTCGCTAGTTTCACAGTTTGCAAGTTTCGCGTACCTATTACTGGAATCAAAGTACTATATCTCATGTATTTACTAGAAATAAGTCTTTGTAAATCCACTGAACTTCACAGAGGAACCTGGTGCTCCAATATAGTTAATTTAGCAAACACTATAGTTAGTTATAATCTATCAAGGTATCTGAATTCTGTCACATTACAAACCGCTCCATTTAAACCATACTATATTATTGCTGAATATGATTATCTTGTCTTTTCTTAACCTGTTTTTAACTTAAAAAGCTTTTTAGCTCATTCAGTTGTCAAACGGAAGTAATGAAAGTCACTTGAAGAGCATAGAAAAAGAGACGTCTTCATTTCTTGCTCCATGCTAATTAAGATGAATGCAGGGGGATTTTGTACAGGAAATGGCCCAGCATTGACTCAGTCTGTGTAGGGTGGCTAATCCCTATTGCATATCCAACAACAGTCAGGAAAAGTCAGTGAAATCTTTACCAGTGCATAACTAGTATGTCAGTTTTAAAGTGGGGTTAAAATGTAACAATACTCAAGTATATTTACACTACCCTACTTGACTTAAACAAGGTTTACAAAACATCTGCTGTTTGGTGTAAAAGTGTGAAAAGAGGCAAAACACCTCTGTCTATCTGTGTGATCTGTTTTGAGGAAGTGTTTTAACATCCTTAATCTGGTGTTTGCTCCAGGGCCTTGTTCACCTATGAGGGAAACAGTAATGACATTCGCCTGGCAGACAAAGGAGGTGAGTGGATGTTGTTGTTGGAAAGTTTTTATGATCTAAACATGATATTATCAAATGTGTGCAGGAACTTGGGATGTTGTTTAGCTCAGTTCTTAGAGCAGGCGTGTCATATGTAGAGGCTATAGTCTTGCTACGCTGCAGCCGGCCCTGTATCGAATCCCGATTTAGGGGGCCCTTTGCTGCATGTCATTCCCCCTCTCTCTGCCTCTCATTTCCTGTCTCTCTCTCGACTATACTATCGATTAAAGGCGAAAAAGCCCAAAAATATACTAAAAAAAAAAGTGTGCAGGAATTTCATTGTCAGCATACAGCTGCAGTTGTGGAATATCAGCACAAAAGGATTGCTTGCCTCTGCTGTCTCACCCCATCATTTGTAAGAGGAAAGAAATGTCCACAGTTACACAACCAACCACAGTAACCATTCCACTTTTCCACAATGTTTATGTATCAGATGGAGGACTGGAGGAGCTGGTTGAGGAATTAAACAGCGGAAAAGTGATGTACGCTTTCTGCCAGGTTCAGGATCCAAATTCTGGCTTGCCTAAATATGTCCTCATCAACTGGGTTTGTACTACATTTAACTGGTGCTCATTGTTTGTCTTCTTTGTGGTGGCCATTCCTGAGCTTGGACAATACTTAATTTGTTTCAGACTGGGGAAGGAGTGAATGATGCCAGGAAAGGACTATGTGCAAATCATGTCAGCTCCATGGCCAATTTTCTGAAGGTAACACTGCTTCCATTTTTGAGTTTATGCATCTAAATTTCTACTGCACTCTATTTATGGTTATAAAGGAGGGCATCTGTGTGCTAAATTGCATGTTAATGATGGTTTTGAGAAGGACTCAAAATAAAAACAAAACAAAGGAAACTAGCGTACAGCATATTGCAGGCATTGTTGGAACAATACAGCAGCTTTGTGTGTTGTGTTCTGTCAGCTCCATTCATCTCATTACAGCAGACTGCCTGTAAACAAACTACTGGGTGGTGCATGCACCAACCAAGATAGCAAACGAAGGTGTTCCCCTGTTTGTTTGCGTATTAAAAGGAACTTTCGTTTCCTGCTGTTTCAGGGGGCCCATGTCACAATAAACGCCAGAGCTGATGAGGATGTTGAACCCGAGGCGATCATGCAGAAAGTGGCCAAAGCCTCAGGAGCAAACTACAGTTTCCACAAAGAAGCTTCCAGCCGCTTCCAGGACAGCGGTCCTCAGGGCCCTGTGGTATGCACTCCTGTTTACTTGTCCTGGTTGGTAGAATGATAAGCACTGAGTCAGATCACAGCTAAGATCCTTAATCTCAAAATGTGGCTACATTTGAAATGCCTGTGTTTTTCTTAAGTCCGTCTATTCAAAGGAAGCAAACGTTTCTATTAATGAAAACCCATTTTCAAACACAGAAGCAGAAGAAGTTGAAATTGTCTTATCTGAGCTTAGTTGTGGAAAGAGTCAGAATAACCCATGCTACAAATGATGTTTAATCATATGGTACAATCTTAACTTTATATATGATGAGATGATCAGTTTCAGAGAACCTTTACAATCACATATGTTAGTTTTAAGTAAGAATTAATGACATGACTTTTGTAAACTACTGTGTTCTTTCTTGTTACATGAAACTGCATTGTCATGTTTACACAATCATATTGAATGGCCTTTTCCTTCCTGTAGGGCTCAGTGTACAAGAAGACCAATGCTATGTCAGAAATCAGAAACACCAATAAAGACACCTTCTGGGCACAGGCAGAGGTAGGCCCCTCAATGTGTGTTTAGCTAACGGCAACTTCAAATTCACCTTTGACACGGTGCAAAGAGAACCTGAAGTAAAAATGTTTTTGTGCAAGATGTTTTTGAATCATTGACTCCCTGAAATTGCAACTCTCATTGAAACTTTTCAAAATTTAGCAAGAGTTTGCACATATTTTCATTTTCACAAAAATTCCGCCCAAAACCACACATAAGGCCCAGGGGCCAGATCCAGCCTGGGATACAATTTTATGTGGCCCGTGAGAAAATTTCATATTTCTATTATTACATAATTTGTGTAGCACTCACACTACTCACACTACAAGTCCCATAATACACTGCAACAGCTACCATACGGTCATGCCCAAGTAATAGATCAACAAGCACCAAGCCCTATCTGCTGTTCTGTTGACAACAAATGAGCACATCATCATCTCACTGATGCACTCAGCTCAGGACTGAACCCCAAACATACATGAACTTGCAGCCAAGAAAAGATGCCAAGTGGTATGGACAAAATGGCACTGGTCAGAAAACTAGGCTAAGTATATGAGTTTCGTTCTGTTATTCTTTACACCCTTTTCTGAAATCACAGTACAGTTTTCATGTCTGGCCCGTGACATACTTCATGTTTTAAATTTTGGCCCCTTGCCTGATTGAGTTTGACACTAGTATTGCTTTCGTCAGCGAAAATTATGTCAACGAACCTTTATCACATGACGAAAACGAGACGAGACGAAACGTAAATGGTGGTCTTGTGACGATAACTATAATTAAATATATAATGCAGTATTGTTGATGAATAAAAACGAGACTAAATGTGGTTTACAAAAGAAAAACTCTGCTAAAATGTCTCCTCATTTTAGTTGACTAAAACCGTTTTTTCGTTGACTAAAACTGTTTTAGTCAACGAAAATGAGGAGACATTTTAGCAGAGTTTTTCTTTTGTAAACCACATTTAGTCTCGATATTTCGTCATAATTTTCGTTGACAAAAGCAACACTATTCGACACCCCTGACCTAAACAGTCAGTTAGTTTTGATGTAACAACAATCTAACACAGTCAGCACCTGTCACAGATACACCGAGAAAGTGGTGCTCACCGCCTTGTAGTTCTTGAAATATCTGTCATGAAGTCAGATTTTTGAGAACTGGTAA
>OMNW01022206.1:45155-76281 GCA_900303245.1 Selene dorsalis
CTCTTTCCCTACACGACGCTCTTCCGATCTGTGTATGTGTGTGTGTGTGTGTTTGTGTGTGTGTGTGTGTGTCTCGCAGGCCTGGATTAATGAGAAATTCTCACCGGAGCTGCTGGAGAACAGGTCGGAGGTGGTGGAGTGTGTGATGGAGCAGCTGACTCACATGGTAAACTGAGTGGAGAATATCTTCTGCTCTATTTGTTGTGTTTACTGTGTGGTCAGAAACACGCGTGGTTTTGCCTGTAGAGGTGGAAGAAGTATTTATTCTGCAGTCAGACTGTAAAGATACTATAACAGTAAAAGTCCTGCACTGTATACACATACGTATAATAGTAAAATCCGTTTATATTTAGATTAATGCTGATGCTTAAAAGCTTTTTATCGTGGTAGCTGGCTGATGAACTGATCTGAGCACTGTCATACTCTTTTGGATGGTTCAAGTACATCAAGTAAAAGGACAATATTTCTTTCAGAAATGGAATAAGATTAAACAGAAAATATCAAATGTCCTGCCATTTGAGAAAATGTTACACCCAAATATAATTATAAAGTACCTGGATGATAATCAGCTATTTTATTTCAGCTCTACTCTGGTTTATCGCTGAGCAGGCTTTTTTTTTTATATATACAATGAATTTAGTGCTAGTGCAAGTATGTACAATATAAAATCAAAAATCTGAGATTACATTACATCTCTTGAAATACTAATATCAGATCCAGCTGTGGAGACAGAGGTGGATCTATATCCTTGCTCATCAGTGTTGTTTTGCTGATTGTCCTAAGTCATCCTCAGTGTTGTGACCTTCATACCAACAGGAAGCCAACTTGCAGCGTGTGAAGAAAGGTGATGCAAAGGCCAGCGTCCATCGCATGGAAATAGACAGGATCCGCTTTGTTCTGAGCAGCTATCTGCGCTCTCGTCTGCAGAAGGTCAGTCAGGTCATCAGTATAGCGTGTACAATGAAGCCCTCATCTCGCTGAGCGCTGGATGACAGAGTTACCTTATTTTTGTTCCATGTGCAGATTGAAAAGTTTTTCCCACACGTCTTGGAGAAAGAAAAGTCTCGAGGCGAGGGAGATCCCTCTCTGCTCTCACCTGAGGAGTTTGCCTTCGCCAAAGAGTGAGTGTGGCTGATTAAGATTAGAACTGATTGTTGCTGTTTTTACTTTTTTATTAAATAAACATATTTATATGCCATACAGATACTATGCCAACACAGAAACCTACCTGAAGGCTGTAGCACTGAAGCGCATGCCTCCCAACCTACAGACAGTGGATATGCTCAAAGCAGGTAAGGTCTCATCCACTCTTACATCACAGACTCCTTTCTCTTGTTCTTACATGACCCACGCCTGAGGTACTGCTATTGGCATGCGCTGGCAGATGGTGGCATTTGCTCTGGCATTTGCACTGACCATGATGCTAAATCCTGTGTTTTCTAATGTAATCCCAGTGCCCGAGCCCTGCTTGGACTCCTTTGTGTTTCTGCGGGTGAAAGAGAGACAGGAAAACATCTTGGTTGAACCTGAAACAGATGATCAGAGGTATTTAACTCATCAAGTCACTTGATGTGTTGTCACTGTTTTCACACCCCACTAGGTGGCAGTGTTGCCTTGACACATTCAGGGCTGTCAGAGTTTTCTGCATAGATACTAAAACGACTGATTTTATCTCTCCTACGTATCTTCTATCAGGGAATATGTTGTGGATCTTGAAGAGGGCTCCCAGCACCTGATGCGGTATCGAACTATTGCACCACTTGTTTCAAGTGGAGCAGTGCAGTTAATTTGAAAGTGGAAGTAAGTAGCGTTGAGGTTGACTGTGTCATCATTCTCATTAACTCAGTACTGCCCTCACACCCTCTTGTTTAGACATCTGCTAATTCATTTCTGCAGATCTTACATAAGCAACTGCCTCACAGTGACATCTGGCTGTATTTTTAGCTCTCACTTATTTTTTGCTGTCTTCATTGTCTCTTGGCAACAGATTATGAAAGAAAAGTACATCTTTTAAGAACCACAACATGTTAATAATGTTTGACTAGTTACTTTGCAGAACTGCAGCTTATGTTAAAATAAATCTGACAAAGTCTTTTTTGTTTTTGTTTGTTCGTTTGCTTGTGTTTTTTTTAATGTTCCAGGTCTGTGTTGGTGTGGATAGCTCCATGAGATCATAAAATGAGTTGTGGCTTGTTTTCATTACCCAGTGGTGATGAGGGGATCGAGCAGTTTAACCTGGAGATCACATCAGGAAACACGACCCTCTATGTTACTGTTGTCATCATGGATGATCTTGCTGGATGCCAACACTGAGACATTTTTGGTACCACGCCTTCAAGAAATGTAATTCAGTGTTACATATTAACACTAGATCAAAGGTCACCACTGATGAGAAGTGAAGGCTGCGAATGAACACTGTTCATCAGACCAGTTTTTGCAGTGCTCCGGTGTTATTTTTGGACCGTTCGTTTTTTTTTTAAATCATGTCACAACATAATTTAGGTTACATAATTATAATGTATTCTGGTGTGTTTGGCTTGGAGATACTGGTTAAAGACTCTCAAGACTCCAACCTATCTGCCAAATCACCATTCCTGTTACTAAACCAGCTGACTGCCATTACTGGGCTTTTCTCTGCTGCTCAATAACAGGATGTGTCAAATGACCCGAAGGTGAAATTTCATCTTTCCACTCAGCATCACAAGGTGCAGTTGTTAATTTGTGAATATATTTGAAAGAACGGTGTTTCTTTTAGTGAAATTCACAGTCATGACATGAATTACTGTCATTATGAAAAATGTAAATCCTGTAAATGTTCAGATAGCTTCTCTCTTCACCTTGACTACCAGATCTAATTTGATCTGCTTTTCAACACCGCTCTGCTTAACAGGTTTGAAGTTTTTTAGCTTCACCCTAAAAGGATGCGAGGAGCATTGACTTCTCTGAGACATAATTGTTGTAATAGTGTTGTTATGTAAGCATTTCAGAGGGAGCTAGCAGTGCTCATTGTTTGCCCTCGCACAAAATTGTCTGGTAATTGAAGCCAATAAGGGACTCGGAGAAATCCGGTTTTGCAGAGCAGGACTACTTGTCAATAGCCCATATCGGATTATACAACTCTTTGTTAGTAGATTAGGAACAAGCATTTAGAGTTGATGGATGCCATTGCTCACACTGAAATGTTGGAGAATGGCAATAGGATTCCCTCAGACCTGAAGAAATGGTTGAAAATGTGGATATGGAAAAAAATAAAACATAAGAAATGTTATAACGATTGAATGATCATTTCAGTTTATTTATCCATCACAACTTCATCATTCAACCTCTGTCAGCTTTCTCAGCATCTTCTCATGCAAAGGCAGGAGGTCAAATCCTGACCAATGTGAATGTTTTCACACCAGTTTTCTTTTAAAGTCATCAAAATGTCCTGGAGTTCAGCATCCAAATACATATCCCTCTGTGTGGATGACATGCTTCATGTAACTCAATACGTATGCACGTACTTGGCTCAATTCTTGAATAGCACCCTTAGATCATTGGCATGCTGAGAGTCGTTTGTAATCTGGCCCTTCCTCAGCGTCCTGCTGACGGATTTAGGGACAGCGATCCCTTCGAGACACGAGCCAACCAGCAGTGGACCTGGATCCAGGCCCGCGCCTCAGTGGGATCTGAGTCCATTGACAAGTCTGAGAATAGAGACCAGGATGACTGGAATAGTTTCCACATTATGGGGCAGTGCTGCATCTACATGCAGGTGGCCGGTATATAGTCTTATCATCATGTCAGCACTGAGAGAACACAGATCTCAGGAACAACACGAAGACATTACTTTCTTAACATAAGTTTAACAGCTGATACATACGGGTGTGATGGCAAGGTTTTTATACTGTCAGTCAAATTCTGAATAAGCCTACAAACAAAGCAAAGAAATAGAAAATACAGACTGGTGCTGCATCTTATCTCTAACAATTGTTAGATGCAATTCTAAAAGCAGATCACAAAAACAATATAATCAGCTGATTGGTCAGGAGAGAGGGCGGAGTATACAGCATGACTGAGGCAGTATAAATAGGACATTTACACCAGATTCTCCTGTAAAGGGTCGACTGAGACTTAAGCGTGCCGCTCATGTGGGTTTGTAAGTAAGATCTTAAAATATTTCAGAACTTCAACCTATGCCATCTTTCCAAACTTTATCAAAAACACTCTTTTGTATTATTGGTATTCATTTTTTCTTCTATTTTCTGCAGCCAAACACTGAGGATAATATTCCTTTCATTCAGCAGCAGACTTCACAACATGGAGATCTCCAGCACAGAGTAAGCACAGAAGTGTGTGGTGATTCTGCTGCTGTGGGTGCATTATCATGCATCTCTTTATTCTTTAAAAAAAAAAAAAAAAAGAAGTAGTTGAATTATGATTACTATCACACTTTTGGAGACACCTCAACCTTGAGATGCATCATTTAATGTATCCCACAAGCACAATTGCAGAAGTTCAGTTGCACATATTTATTGAAATCACTGTTTTATCATTACAAGCATGCTGCCAGGAGTTGGCCTTAGGTCAATGGCCCAGTCAGCTGGACTTGTGGAGCTCGCTGTCAGGCTCTACTTGAACCAGCGTAAACAACTGTGTCCTCATGTGTGGGTTCCCATCCTGAAACCCCAGCGCCCCTGCATCCGTCCTCAGGTGTCAGATCAGCTGCCCTCTGACATCTTGAGCCAATTTCCTTGGAGTTTCTTAGACGACTTGGACGACGATGTTCTGATCCCACTCAAGAACAGACATGTGGTTTTCGCTGACTCGAGAGGATTGTCTCTAACAGCTGTGCGAGAGTTTTCTGATGAAGAGGAGCAGTCTGACCTCGAGCTGCTGCCATCGCTGCAGGGTTTGGGAAGCATGACGGAGGACAGCTACAGCTGCACCGTCAGCACCTGCTGCCCAGGTACGCAGCTCAAACTGGGCTTCCCACAGCCCTCTGCAGATTTCCAGGCCTTCCGTGCCAAGCTGGCAGAGAGCATGGTTATCCTGGAGAACTGCAGTGTTACGGAGCACGCCCTCCAAGGTACTGTCCGTGTCAGGAACATCAATTTCCAGAAGGATGTGCATGTGCGCATCACCTTTGACTCCTGGCAGAGCTACAGAGATGTGCCCTGTGTGTACCTGCAGAAGCGCTTCGGAGGACCGCAGACAGACATCTTTGAGTTTGACATTGCCATTCCTAAACTGCTAGATGCCAAAAGGAAGATAGAGTTCTGTTTAAGTTATTTACCAGGAGGGCAGAGTGAACCTTTTTGGGACAATAACAATGGACAGAATTACAGCATCGATGTGAGTGTGAGCTCACATCTCTGTTGTGGGAAGAATCTAGGTGAGAGGGCATGACTTCCTCCACCTGGAAAGGATCTGATTTTGTCAAACTGGTCCTGCGTAAAGATGAGGTGGATACTTTTTTTTTTTATTACGTGTGCATTATTTTTACTCTGAATTATTGGTGTTTATATTTCCATGAATGTTTCAACATTTCACAAATTTTGCATTAAAAAACTGCAACAGGCCACTGCATTCAGTTTTCTTTTCCAGTAATCTTTCACTTTCAGCATCAAGTAGACGACCTTGTTCCGCCAGTCTATACCCTCTCCTCATATCCTATATCTTGGCTACTTATCAACCTGTGTGTTACTTCTGTGCACCAGGGAGGGGTTTCCTTTCACTCTGGGCATTTGTGGGATTCCCATATAGGTCAGAGATTTGGGGCAAGGGGGAAACAGAAACAGGAGAGAAGCTATTCTAAGCTCAGCCCTGTTTATAGAGCTCAGGCTTATCGTCACAGAGGGAACTTTGATACCATCTTCCCCATTACCTTCCTCCAGTGTTCAAAACACCAACACACTCAGTGGTCTTCCTCTCACTGTAGCATTACTCCTTATCTTTTGTTTTTTGTAGTAAAAGTCTGTTGTGCAGCATATAGACATTGTGTGTCATTCTAAAGTACAATGAACTCCTTAATTATAATTCTACAATTAGTTGTTTGGGAAAGATTTAAGTACATGGCAGGCTCACTGAAAACTAAAGTTAAAGCTGTGTTTTTTAAAAGTCAGAACATTTGAACATTTGGCAGTGACTTGAGGCAGGAATAGTAAATCATTTGTTGTGATCTCCTAACATGCAAATATTTTTTTATCACTGACTTACAAAACGGAGATCCTTTGGGCATTTGCACTTCCAGGTGAGTAAAATTTGTTTTAAAAAAAAACACATCACTAGTAGACCAGCATAAGAAAAGAAAACCAACCACATCATGAGGAAAAATGCCAATTAAACAGGTTTTAAAATGATGTATCAAAATGCCACAAAGACATCAGAGAGCACAGATGACTCTCAGCAGCTGCAGAGCACAGATTTTCTTCTCTCTTCTAAAGCCTATGATGTTTTTTTATGGTTTGTTTAGCAATCATAAATAGATGTTTACTGTGTCTCCAGCAGCGATCATGACAGAGTTCTGTAAAACATATGGTAAAAGTCTAATACTTGCTATTCTAGTCCAGGCAGGAGGGAAGAGGGAGAACAGTATGCATACACCCCAAGAGATGGGATGTTTCCACTGTGTTCTGACCTACACATGTTGAACTCTACTGTTTAGTCTTGTGCGAGACTGCATCTTTCATCATTGTGGGATCACACACTGCCAGGTCTGTCAAACAGCAGTGTCTCCCTCAGCGTCCCACACTTATGTTGCACACTTTGCAGCTTGGGTCTTTCTTAGCGTTGGCTGTGGTTAGACTCATGAGCTGGTGGTGTCCACTGATCAGCTCCACACTGCCCTGACCCAGAGGAACCGGCTCAGTGAAAAGCACCTCCAGGATGACATCACTGGCATGGCAGTAAAGAGGCTCGTCCCCTGGCCTCTGCGGGGCAGTGTATGTCAGGAAAGGGTTGGAGGCCAAGTCCAGCATAGGGAGGCGGGTGCGACAGAAGGTATCGCCCTCTGAGCCAACAGGGGCCAGCACCAGCACCACGTAGTGGTAGGCTGTGTACATGCAGTAGAAGTCTGCAAAATACAGGCAGATGTTGGGGTTCAAGAGGTGTCCAGCTGGGATCTGGAAACGCAAGGGGCCATACGGGGAGTCTTTTGGGGGGAGGCCTGTATCAAATTCTGTGTTGCAGCTAAAGAAGACTCCCTGCAGTTTGCCGTTGATAGGAGAACCATGACTCCCACTGCTGTCTTTAAGAGCTGGACGCATCAGTTCTCCACATTCCTTCCTAATCCAAGATATAAAGAGGAAAAGACATTTAACTTACACTTACTTGCTACAGGTATGGCTTCAACCTTACACTGAAGAGACAAGGATGCAGCACAGACCTGACATAGTCGAAGTATTCTGGGTGCTGGTTGCGATAAAACACAGAGAATTTCAGCAGTCTCCCTGCGGAGCCCTTGGCCTTGTCAAGAAGCTGCTGTAGATGCTCCATGGCATAGTCTGCAAAGTTAGGAAATGTATAATCATTTCAAGTCTGTGCTGCTTTCAAATGCTAATGACTATGCAGTGCGAAGACTGGGTTGTTATTTTGCAAATTCTGTGTGCGGCACCTCTTTGTCCTGAACTTCTGTTGCTTCAGTTAAAGCTCCCATGCTCCACATACATCACTTAGTTCAGCTGTCACACCTGTCATGTCTTACCTCCAGTGCAGAACTCCACCACCTGGCTCCACTCTGACACCAGGTAGTCACCATCAGGCTGTCGGACCGCAGTTTGAACAGCAACACAGTAGTCTGTACGCGGGCTGAGGAACCAGTGTCCCCTCACTGCCATGGGGAGAGGCACGGCCTTGGCCACGAGCTTGGTTGGCACATCCTGGAGGACAAAGCAGGAATGAATGTTGATGCAAGGCTACAACAGGCTGCTGTGTTTTTGATTTAAATTTCAAAGCAAATGTAAATGCAATTGTGAAGTCAAGCATTTCCCTCCATAAACTTCACCTGATTAGCATGATATTCCACTTCAAGCCCAAGCTGCTGTAACTAGGATACATCTAATCAAATCAGCGCCTTTGTTTTGGCCAAGGCTTCTAAGAAGCAGAGTTAATTACTATGGGCTCAGAGGCCGATATATCCATGGTAACATCTCTGATGCAACTTTGTTTGTGCCACTTTGGCTATCAGAGAGGGTGAGAAAGAGAGAACCTATCCTTCATTCAGGAGAAGCTCACTTAGTCCCATCTCTTCCTCAACTTCACAAAAGCACCTTTTTAGCTGCTGAATGCCATCTGTAATAATAGCCCATAATTACACTCAGTAGCCTAGTTTGCATCTGAAATGAAAGGAGATCAAATATTCAACTTGGAGCTAACTGGAGCTAAATTTAGACCATTACCGTGTTTGCAGCACTGTGGGTTAATAAGGCACAGCGGTGCTTTGAGAAAAACGCTTACATCACCATGCTAGTAGTCCCACAGTGAAAAAAATGCTAACATGCTGGTGTTAAGCAGGTATATGCTTGCCATGTTTCCACTTTACTTTAATTGATGCAATTATTTTTGCTACAGATCACTAAAGACTCTGTGAGGACAAGTAATGTCAATATGAAATTTCAATCCGCCCCATTATTGTTAAGATGTTTTTGTTTAGGCCCATGCCATTAGCAATGGGTAAAAATAATAGGTAAATGTGTCAGGCTACATGTATGCTACATGTTACAGGTTCATTTTATCTGCATCAAGGTAGGTGTGGTTGGAAGATAGCTGAATTCAATGCAAAACATCTCCCCTCACGACATGAAAATAATAGTCCCAGAAAAATTCATTTACTTGAGGAAAAGAAACCACATTAAACATTTCAAATGGTCTCTTATTTCATATTACGTCTGGGCTGTGTTTCATATTATATCTGTGCTGCGCACGCTTTGCTTAATTTGTGGATGTAGTGATGTGCATACAAGAAACCAGTTCTGTGCTGTGGCTGAATTTGTCAGTTTTTGTCCATTTTATGAGGAAACAATGTACGTAAGTCAGTGAGTCACTGGCCTGAAGCTGTTGACTGCACTCGTTTTCATTTTCGCCTGTATTACAAGTGACTGAAAGGGTGCAACCGCTGCGTCCTATAAGGCAGTTAGCAACATCTGTTAACCCAACTAGAAACACATGTTTTCTTGTCTCATTAACGCTGTCCTCCATGATTTTATGGGGGGGATAGGGTTGACTTCTTCAGCCAAATATTGAGGGGAAGGTTTGATTGGTGTGAATGAAGAACATGAGTAAAAACAACCCAGCAGGTAGCTGATTGCATTCAGGACCAGAGAGGGGAAGGTGTGTGGTATGAGGCTGTGCGGCGGTTTACTCAGACCCTGTGTTTAAAGCGGTTGGGGTCCCTGCTCTCTTTGCGGCTCAGGTCAATGAAGAAGTGTGTGGCTCTGGCAGTGTCCTCTGGGGTCATATCCCACATGATGCGGAAGGAATCACAGGTCACCTCACAAATCTGGATATTGCACGGGGTGGAGAGAGGGGCGTCCATTTCTGTCATCTGCAGTTAACATGAGAGATGAGAGAGGATAGTTAGCGTGTAATCTGGGTCTGTAATACCAGGGCCGGAGCATGGCAACATCTGCTAAGAGAGATTTATTTGTGCTGCCGAGAGCTACAAAGTGGTCACCATACAGCAGTTGAGAAAGACCATCACTGAAAACTCCTCACAAAATCCAATTAACCTTTCATTAAGGGATCAATGCCTCCACTTTTTAGTCACTATACGGCTCTTTTTCTCCTCGTCTCCCCCTTTTCTTGCCCTTAACTGACATTTCCCATCATTACACAACTCAATATGCGCCCAGCTGAGTGACTCGCCTCTGCTATCCCCATGCATTTCAGAATCCACCTACAACAGTCTCCCAGCAACAACACACAACACTTCTGTCTCTCTCAGTGTTCCTCTGCCACTGTCAAGGAAGGGGTCACAAATAAAAACATAAAAACACAACTGCACCCATCAGCAACAATTTAAACTAAAGGTAACTTTCAAAACACCTCACTGCAGTGCATACTTTTTCAAAACAACTGAGCAAGTGAACTGCTTGCAGCTCTGGGGAAATCTTCACACAGCTTTTATATTGTCTGGGCTGAAGGAGGAGAGCTTTAAGTATAGGCATCTATTATCAGTAGCAAGTGATGTACGATCATATTTCCTCAGTTGCCCATCAGCAATTCGATCCAGACGGCTGCACATGGCCTAGAGTGCCAGCCTGGGGATAATTTGTTGGTCAGCCTGTGTTTGTCTTTGATTAGCTGTCACCTTCTCTTTTCAGAACTGATGGTAAGTCTCTGCAGCACATGCACATACAGTCGTCCTGTCTTGCCCTGCACATCTATTCCTCCATGGTTTGCTTGGCTTTTTCATCCTTCTGAGGTTTGTTAATGCAGTTACCTCTCCCAGTGCTGCTCGCTGATACAGTAAAGCATTTTCTCCTTTATTACCTCTCTATTCTAAAATCTTAACTCGAAAGGTTTTTTTTTTCATTAGAGTCACTCTCATGCTGAGCATATGCTCAGTCACAGATGTGCTTAATACAACCTTCAAGCAAGCTAGTACAAACAATCTTAACATGCTCATTTTGTTATCTGTGTGATACTACAGATGCCTGGTGTATTGTCACTGTCACTGCCAGGTCTGCTGAGGTGCTCTCCAGTTAGTGTGATGGACAGGCTGCAGAAGCTCATTAAAGCCTGTGAACTGTGAAATTTGTGCGGTAGCTCGTTCACACGGGGGCCAGGGGAAAGAGCTGTTGCATCACACACGTGTGTTTCCACGCGTCGGCTTTCCAGCTGCTGTTCTCCATTCTTACCATGGTGCCTTTTCAGAGACAGAAACTGGGGCAAGAGGAGATGCTCACAAGGCAACTCATCAAAGCCCCATTTCTACACATCTGTTCCACTTTGGGATCGAATACATGTGAACACAGTTCAAACGCAGGTTTTTACTACCATTCACACAGTCTCATTGCCCTAATTCATAAATCTGTCTGTGCAAAGAAATTTGAGCCAATTATCTGCTACAACACCAGCTTTGATAGACAGTTGCCTCAAATAAGGAAGCTGGGTGTAACTAGTAATTATAACAAGATCTCATGGCATAAAATACAATTTATCAATATTAGTGCACATCAGGCTGTTAGCACTCAGCTATAATTCTTACACCAGCTGAAATACATAAGACACAGGGATGTTGTTATCTCTGTGAGGCAGCATCATGAAAGAAGCTGCTGCATTCATGCATATGGAGCAGGGCGCAGAATGCAACTCACTGCTTCAAAGTCTCTTTTTTCTGGCAGGATGAATACTTTAAAACACATTTAGATGGCTGCATGAGAGAGGAGTACACAGCACAATTTTCTCAGCGTGTTTTTTGAACTAAAGGAGTGAAATGGTTATTACACACCACGAACGGGTTAGAAATATTGTGTGATGTCCAGTAAGCAAGCTGTTACAAAGAGATATTGTGTGACTAATACAGTTTGCACTGCGCCCACAGTTGAACCAGGCATTAACATATGAGACAACAAACAGCAAATCTATTGACATGAGCCCAGTCAGTGATGCTGTATGAAAGATCCTCAGTCTCATGTGAGGTGGCATCGGTGGGACACAATGAATGTCACCACATGTGTATGTGTACATTAACAGAATAACATGCAAATAAAATACATGCACAAATACTACTACTGCAATGTTACTTGAGTAATGCACAAATGAAACGTTCCATCACAGCATAAAATTTTCTGATGTTCACAACTTCAAAGTGCAAGACAATGGATTGACAATGGACAATTTATGAACACTTGCAAGCATCAAAAACAGAATGATTTGAAAGAAATGCTTACTTGTATGAGGCTGAAATGTGTGATAGGAGAAGATTACAACCAGGCAGAATTGTCCTATCTTCTTTTTTCGCTCTTCTAGTTGACTCCTGTGCTGCAGCCGATGATAAATCCCACAGGAAAACTGATAAGGAGGTGAAACAAACACACAGCCTCCTTTCTCTCTCTCTCTGTCTCTCTCTGTCTCTCTCTCTCTGTCTCTCTCTCTCTCTCTCTCTCTCTCTCTCTCTCTCCTGCTCTCCCTCCGTTCCTCTCGCGCTCTCTGTGTCACACAAACCCTCCAACTCCCCCACCGATCTCATTTTTGCTCTGGGCTCAGCATGATGTGCACTTCACTCCTATGCAGCCGCACAGAATGAATTAAAATCTGAAAGAAACACTCAGTCAATCTCGTCAGCATTGTGCTTTTTGTCAGCCAGTCATGCACATCACATCACGTGCCAGTAAATCTGCCCCAAGGCCCAAAATCCTCACACATACTCTGATAAAGACACAAACACTTAGCTGCTTGCATAAATATCACCTCTCAGATATGGAGACAGTATGGACACTGGGGGTGTGAGGAAAACAAACGAACCATTTAATACACACTTCACTTGCTACTGACTATTCAAAAGAGATTACGCTGTTAGTGATGTCCCAGTAAATTACATAGAGCACCATCAAGACCTCAAAAAATATACATGTGCCAACTGTTATGCCATATGGACTAACTCCACAGGGCATCTCCCCCCAGCCCATACGGAGGAGAGGGAAGCCACTATGTAAGTCCAGAGTAAGCAGATTTCCACAGGCATTAATTTTCAGAGGGATGTTTTCATGCCGGTTCAACCTCATGGGACATCTATAGGATTACACTAAAGATTAAGAGAGACCCCTCACAGATTAATGATGGGCCATAATCTGCTGCAAAAACAATGGGTATGGGTTTTAAATAAGGACGACTAACAAAGGGATGATTGGACAGTGAGAGTGCAAGTAGGTGATAAATAAACAAATCAATAATATTTGTATCTTTAAAAATGACAGAAATATATTGCTATAATTCCACAGACTGTGTGCGGTAAGCCATTGAAGAGCTTCATTTATTTCTAGCCAGCCACAGATAAGTGATACCCTCAGAGTGTAATTAAACTGCAATCATCCATCATTAGTCATGCCATGACAGTTTGCCTCTGTCCAAATGACCCTCTCAGCCCCAGCGGTGGAATCAGACATTTTGGTCCCATTCATGTAAACCATTTCTGTTGTTGAAAAATGGGACAATGTCTCTTGTATCTGAGAGGTAGGTACACACAATGGCATTTTTATTATTATTTTTTTCCAAAAATTGTGTGGCTTTATTCATTACAGTCCATCACTTACATATGAGACCCACCCCAAGGTCCAGGCATTATCAGTTGAACCAGACACCAGCAGGACAGAGTGAGTGTCTGGGTCCAGAAGCAGCCTGGAGCAACACTAGTCTTCTCTCTGATGTTACTTTGGCAGGATGGCAACAGAACCTACACTGTACACACAGGTTTTAACAATTATCCAAATCAGTTCAGATGCCACATGGTGGAACTAATAACAGTATTAGATTGGTGTTGTAATATGAAAGTAGATATTGTTATGGATGAATTACTGACTGGGTCTGACAGGTCATGTGCCGCTAGACCCATAAATAAACAAACAAAAACCCCTGACCACTCTGTATTATCACTGTGCAATACCGATATGAATTATGCAGCAGCTTAAAATACTACAGAGTGTGAATGTTTGTGAATGATGTGTGTTTACTTTTTCATTTTAGATGCATGTTTTGATTGTTTCGCACCAAGAATTCCATTTAATTTTTGCTATAGTCATACAATGACAAGGAAGATATTCTCTTCCAATCTAATCTTCTTCACTTCTACCTAATTAGATTTAATGACAAAATATTTTCTATGTATGGAGGGAGGTTCAGTGATTAATTAATCAGGCGTGTCAAATGGAGCTTACATCACCAGTACGTATTATATATGGCGACACGTAGGTCTACATTATTATTATTATCCTGAAGGTTTTTATTATTGATACCCACTATCAAAATATAAATTTTGTCGGCCCGTTGGGTGAATATTGCCTTTCCATTTCCAGAAGTATAATAAATCTAAAATAGTTCAGCTAGTGTACAGTATGGTGTTCCTATAGTGTATCAACGAACTCACATTTTGAACCAGGCACAAAAGGACATAATAACTGGAAATACACGTCACTATAGCTCCAGCCAGCTGTATCCTATATAGGCTACGTCATCTACGTGCTAATTGAATCGCTATACACTCGATATACTTTATATCTGTACAGTTATGCAGCTGAAACAACTTGGTCTTAGTACGCAGGTCCACGTGAGCCCAGCGGCTGATGACGCAGCGGAAGTGTCATGGCGCCGCGCATACGGCAGTGTCAGGAGCAGCGTTAGCACAACACAACTTGTAATGACTCCTGTCCCCCGACTTTTTAATTGATATCTACTTAGGACAACAGAGGAACCGCGATGTAAGTATCCGTAGAGGCACAGGGAGTCAAAAGTGATCGTTGACAGCGTTAATGTGCGGTATATTTTCACTGAATGGTTGTATTCGTGTTTTGATCTGGCCACGTGTTGCTGATTTTTGCTGGTTTGTTGACATATATCATGACTATGGTGATTTAATGAATGCACTTTAAACTGATCATTTGTTCTGTACTCTTGAAATGGCTGTCAGTTGTTTATTTCACTGAAACACAGCTGCTGCTACCGTGGAAGTCATTGTTTTTCTCTTGGTAGCTACATCTTGTATATGATGTAACAACATGAAATAGTGGAACGATAAAAAATGTAAAAAATTATTAGGATGTTGTACAGAGTACAACAGATTGTAAATAAATGCTTTGCCTTTGCGCATCACATTATTTTTCCAGGACATTTAGGCCTCACAATTACAGTCGTTGGACTTAAACCCTGTTGTGTTTGTTCAAGTTTTACAACTCTCAAGATAAATTTTATCAGGGAAATTACTGCTTTACAGCAATCAGTGTCTGTGTAAATGCATCATTTGCTCGAAAAATGTAATCACATAGACACAAAGAAACACATTGCTATTATCAGTCCATTATCTGAAGAAGACTTGGATGCTTTTCAGTGCAGAGGAAATGCATGTTTAATGTCATAGATGTCCTATCTATATTAATGCTTAGAAAACCCATAGGAAATGATCATGAGTAACCAGATAGTTTGAGAGCTGCAATGACAAGTCAAGTAACTGATTCATCTACTGGCAACTATGTTTATAACTGAGTAATCATTTTGTCATTTTAAAGCAAAGACCGTCAAATATTTGCTGCTGTCAGCTTCTCAGATGATTCACTTTGTTAAACCTAATAGTAAACTGAATATCTTTGGGTTTGGACCATTGCTGACACAGAACCAGGCCTTTCAAGATGTCACTTTGCTCTGACTGAATTTAAAAGGCATTTTTAGTTTACAATTTCCTAACATTTTATAGGCAAATCAAGTAATCTAAAAGACAAATACATGTGTAGTTGCAGCACTAGAGCATTTTACTCCCAATAGTATTTTATGACAAACAAACAAACCTGCAGTATTTCCAGTTTAGGATGGCTGATTCGGGCTCAGGTGATCCCGGGGGTCAACGTGTGCCAGCCCCTGGAGGAAGTGGCGTGGGACTGCTGATGGGCCGCCGATCATCATCCACCATCTCTGCGGGCCGGCTGCCTTCGATGCGATCACGAGACCTCACCCTAGGTGGAGTAAAGAAGGTAATGCTATTTGAAGAAGGTCACTGATCAATATATAAGTGAATGATACATAATTAATCTGAGAATTAAATAATTTTCTAACATTTATGTCTGTTTCAATATTTATGTCTGTTTCAATAGTTAAGAGTTTTTTTTATTATTATTTTTCAGAAAACGTTTACACCCAACATTATTGGACGAAAAGCCAAAGAGGAGTAAGTTTATAATTGACATTTAAGGAAAAAATGATGCCAGAAAAAATACATTTTAACTATTTTTTCACTTTTTTCACTGTTGACAAATAACTTTGTCTGTCATAACAGCACAAAAGTTGAAGGAGGACAAAGGAGAGAGAGGAAGGATGGTGAACGAGGTCGAGGCCAGAGAGAAAGGGGCAGGGGCAGAGGTCGCCCAGAGGTCATCCAGTCTCACTCTATTTTTGAACAGGGCCCTGCAGAGATGATGATGAAAAAAAGAGGTAGATGTTCAGCGGGATAACTAATCACTCTCTGGGTTTTTTTTTCAGCCAGTGCACTTATTCACATTCCTGTCCCAAACACAGGTGGCTATGAGAGTGAGAGAGATGCTCCGAGTGTGGGCCCCTCACCCATCATCAATATTAAAAAGGAGAAGAGGGAGACTGAGGAGGAGACCAAAGAGATCCTGCGAAATCTGGAACGAGACACTGTGAGTCCTTGTTGTCAGTCATCTTTACTAAGTTGCTTTATTTTGCATTTTTCAGCATATTTAACTTCCCTTTGCTATTGCTATTGTTCTCTCAGTTTATAGACGATCCTTTCCTGAGGAGTGAGCAGAGGAGCTGTCCTGTGCAGCTTCCCCTCGCTGTGTCAGGTTGGGGGTTCAAGGATGAATTTAGTAACTCTCCTGTTAAAATTGAGAAAGTGGAGGAGGATTGTGAACCCATGGAGTCTGATGTCAAAGGTAACTGCAGATTGCTTCAATTATTATTCCCAGAAACTTGTGAAAGTAGAAACATAACATAACATACCGTCATGCTTGGCAACAGCTCTCTTAAAACACACATTGTCTTCTCATCAGTTAAACAGGAGCCAGAGGAAGTAGAAGTGAAGAAGTCAGAGGCAGCCTACAAGCCTCCTCCTCTACCTGAGCCAGAGGTTCTGCCTGACCTGCTGCAAAGATGGAGTCTGAGCAAAGGGGAGGAGCTGTTCTTTGTGCAGCTGCCTGACTCGCTGCCCGGCCAGCCTCCCACCCAAGAGCACCGTCCAGTAAGGACAGAGGTGCAGTCAGAGGACGGGCAGTCTGTGCTTCTGAAAACAGAATCTCAGGTAGATATAGTTGTCATCTCCGTGAGAAATACACGATCATGTTGGGGTTATGTGTGTAAGTGGTATTTTGGATTTAAACAGGAAGAGGAAGCCGAAGACAACAGCTGCAATCTGAAAGATCTGCGGGAGGGGCTTGTAGGAAAGATGCTGGTGAGGAAGTCTGGTCGGGTCCAGCTCATACTGGGCCAAGTGACACTTGACGTTTCTCTGGGAACATCATGTTCTTTCCTTCAGGTATGATAGTTTTATAAGGATGTGTCTCATTCCAGGTCTGTGTTTGTCTCTAGAGTGTATCTGTTTCTGTAGAATTGTCTTTCAATAGCTCGGGCCACTGTTTGTTTTTATTAATCATATCATATAATATTTTCTTTCTCTGCCTCCCCACCCCCTGCTTTCTCAGGAGCTGGTCTCTATAGGTACAGAGGGAAGAACAGGTGACTTGACTGTGTTAGGAAATGTCAAACACAAAATGGTTTGCTCCCCGGACTTTGAGGCTCTGCTGGAGAGCAGCGCTTGATGCTCATCAGGGCATTACAGCCTTTTGATTCTTGATGGATGCTCTTATGGTAGGTTGTGATGATGATGAGATGCTCCCTGTTACTTTGGACTGTCCCTTTGGACATCCAATACAAGTCGATCATGCTTATGTATTTACAGAGTGGCTATGATAAAATACTGAAATACACTATCTGTAAATATGAAACATAACTGAGGTTTTATTTTCCTCATGTGGAACAGGTATATTAAATTCAAAGGTTGGATGGTGTGCCAAATTTTCTTTTCTTTATATAAGTGAAATTACTTGACAAGACTGTACATGGATGTAAATGTGTGAATAAATTTTTTTTTGTTATTCATGTTGTTGTGAAATGATTTAATTGGTTGGATCATGAAGTGACATTTCTAATTTACGTCTAATGGCCACATCTAATTTACGTCTAATGGCTCCTTTAGATCCTTTAGTTTGAGTAGTTAATGCCTTTTTGTTGTGCTGACTGAACACTGCACTGTAGATACACCTATAAGCATTAAACAAACATTTAATAACTAGTGTACATAAGTTTAAATGTAAGCAGCTACAATGACATTTTTATTAATGTGCAGTGTTTGTCAGCAATGATAACTTCTTATTAAGACATGTTATTACAACTGTGATAAATTGTCATTCAGAGTTTGTAGCCTGTAGACACCAATTATGGTTCCCCACAGGAGCAGTTATCGTCTTTGACAAATACATGAATAAACATATTTCTTTAGTTTGCTTATTAGATCATGTAATTAATTATTAAATGTTTATGCACTGCTTGTAAATGCTAAATTGGCGAGATTTAAAATAGTGTCACTGACAAACATGGTCACGCAGTCCCTTACCCATCCTGTCACTTATTTGTCACACGAAGAACAATGCGTTTGAATCAAATCCAATTCCTGTAGTGGGACCTATGAGTGGGACCTAATGCCTTTATGAAAACATCACTCTACAGCGCCCCCGGTGGTCAGATATTTTACAAATATAATATTTAAAAACCAATGCAGTGTCCTCCATTGACCAGCAGGTGTCAGGGTAGAGCTGTTGGGTTTCCGGCCAAATACTGGTCGCCTCTGATACGTAGCCGCCGTCGAGCCGTTGTCTGCCCATGTTGTCCGCCGGGTGGAGTTTGGCTACAGTCCGCAAGACAAAGACAAGTGATGGACCCGTGATACGCTACTGTACCGGCGCCGAACACAACGTGACGGAAGGTTGGTTGACTATTATTTCGCTTTTAACAACGTGCATTTACCCGGTTAGTGAGGACGATAACCTGTTAAGATACCAAGTTGGCGTAGCGAGTCCAAGCTTATAATAAAAAGGTTGGCTCAGCATTTCATGTACAACCAGGACGGCACTCTCAAGGGCTCGGAGCAAGCTAGCTGAGCGAGGTGGAGCACGCCAGGAGACAAAATATAGCATACCGTTAGCTCGGAGGCCACAAGCTAACTTGAACATATAGTTTTTGGCGTCTGTTTCGGGTTCGCGTGCCGTCATTGTCGACACCCAGCATTAGCTGATGTGTTGCCTGACTGTAATTAGCTGTGTGAGGCTGGGAAAGTATCATAGAGAGCGAGTGATAAGTGTTGACTGATGCAGTGATGAGGAAGGCTAACCCAGTGTGGTTGTATCCGGGATGGAGCTGCTCGTTAGCCGTCCTGCTGCATCATCCGAGGGGGTGAGGACGGAGGGCCTCTAACGCTATCTCTGCACCGTGGCTGATAACAGCATGTAAACTTGTCTGGCCCTTCACTGTAAATACATGTACAACCATTTATCAGCGTTTTAAGCAAGTGTCATCTGGTGATTCTCAGAATAGATCGAGGGTTAGTATTTACGATGCATATGTGTATTTTAAATGTACACAGCAGGTACTGACTTCGAGACACGTTTTCTGTCTTGCATTATTAAAGTACATGATGTCCTCAGGCCAAATTGCACGTATTACTGTTCATCACCCTGACTTGATTTGTGCATGTTTTGCAGGTCTGTGTGACCCTCAGCTGCACAGCCCCTGGATCCTCACCAGACAACAGAACCACCTGCTGTGCCCACTTGTTTTCGTTTCATTGTTTACATCCCTGTCACCAGTGGGAGCCTTTGCTGAAATAGCAAAGGACATCTGAAGCAAGGACAGACCATTATTTCACCACAGCTGTTTTGAAGACTTTACTTTCCTGTTTCTGAAACTGACCTCAGCTGAACTTCAGAAACGAACTAATGGTGAAAACGATGAAATTCACTAATATTGCCCAAGAGGGCTGTGCTAAGATGGTCACTTGTACTTGTATTAATTCTCTGTTCAATGTGAGGAGGAGCTCCTAGTTATCTTGATGAAGGCCTTTTTCTGACAAAAGATCAAGGGCCACTCAGGGCCAGGAAGTGGAGTGCTCACATCTGCTCTGGCCTCTGATTTCAACTACTGAATAGATTTCATCGGCCTTCTAACTTCAAGATGGAGCTCTTCTTCAACCCCTTTGACAACTTGGTGTGTATCCTGCTGGGTATCTCCTTCACCGTGTGGTTCACCCTGCTGTTGGTCTTCATCATTGTGCCTGCCATCTTCGGGGTGTCTTTTGGGATCCGACGTCTTTACATGAAAACGTTGTTAAAGATTTTTGAGGTAAGAGCTTGTTGCCTAATGACTTGATCTGTTTTTTGTTTTTTTTAAAATAAGCAAGGGTAATCATAAATATTTCCATCTGCTGTGAAGCTGAAGATGATTTGGAAACCCCATATACACTATTTAAAATACTGGTTAAAGTTAAAGTTACTGTTCCAGCACATGTCCCAGTCAAAACAATTGTCTGTGTCTGCCTCAGCCAAACATCCTGTCATTCAACAAAGAATAGTGGTTTAAACTTGTTGGCACTGCTCCTCAAGGACAACCTGTATTTGCTCTGGCTGTCCATTTTTACCCACCTTTTCAATCAACAGAGTTTTCTTTCGGTAAGCAGCTACCAGAGTATAATATAATCAATGCAGCTGTAATTCTGGGTGCTGGCTTTCTGCTTGTCTTTAGCCTCCAACCAGTGCCATTGTCATAACTGTCTAATGCAGACTAACAACACAGCCACAGAGCTTTTCTCTTGTTATGTAATTGAAGAAACCAGTTTTACAGAGTAGACATTGTCAGTAACTGTTGTCTGTGGACTGTTGCTCTCTGATTTGCCATTTTTCCTCTCTAGAAATGAATATGAATTGCCATCAATGGCATAATGCATCAGATTCAAGATGCACTAATTAATAATCTCCTTGCCTATTTGACTACAGAAACAGTTATCCAGTTTCAATCCTTTTGCTATCTCTGGTGTAGCTTCACTAGTTAGGCTATCATCAACTTCCAACACGTACCTCCGAGTAGATCTTGTGCCAGAAATAAAAAGACTGGTGATATGCTGAGAGAGATCGATTTTTTTCAGCTCCTGATTCCACTAGCAGCCATGAAATTCAGAGAAAAGGTCAGAGGGCTGGCTTGTACCATTTACCCATGTCTCATTGCTTGTTAGGGTTCATCCTGAGCCTGATTAGGTGTAAAACCAAGACTTCTCAGACTTGTAATTTTTCATACGGGATGCATAAGTAAATACCAACTTGTTCCCATGCAGCTCAGAGACCACATACCATCATGAGGACTCACTTTATTTTGTTAGTGTTGTCTCATTAGAAAGACGAGCTCTGTGCACGCCTCCTCTTCACCCAAACAATCATTAGTTTCAAGCAGCTGCATTTTAACATGATGACTCAGTAACAGAGCTAGTCACAACACAATTAAATGGTATCTGAAAACAGTGTAAGATGTAGTGATGTTTGTGCTTTTAGCATTTACATCATGATATTTTTTTTTTCCCAGCATGACCTGTGGAGTCCTGAGGTGCAGTGAAACTCACTCTCTCGCTCCACATTCTTAGAATTGTTTTACGAGTACCCCTGGCTAACTCCTCTGATTTTGACCTGTACAAACACGCAGGCCTGGCATCACTGTATTTGTCAGAACTTATTCGAATAAAACTTTCTTGCAGTTTGAGTTGATTTGCAAACATCAGTTGATGTGGACAAACCTTAAATGTTGCTACATGAAGTGTAGTCTGAGACTGTGCACAGAGCATGTTCAGCACCTCCCAGTCCATAATTTCCTGATCTCGCCCGCTTGTCTCACAGCGAGGGGAACATTGTGTCCTTTTCCTGCTGCTAAGTGGATGTTACCTATTTAGTTTTTGTTTCAGCATACATAGTGCACACACAGGGCCAGGCTTTTACTTCAGATAATATATTGGATCATAATACACTAGACAACAACATTTACATCAACAAGAGGGAGAAATGGGCATTATTTCTTAGAGCATGGCTGTGGCTAGATAAGATGTGTGTTTTCTTGGCCCAGGATGAGGTCAGCCTCTGAGAATTCACAATCTCTTTCCTCAGCTTTAACAGTCTACAACATGAACAACCGCACACAGAATAGACAGAGAAACTTTACCAGAGAGTACCTGTGACTCTGATCATAATGAAGAAATTGCTGTTTTGATGTAAATAAAATCAACATAAAATCAGTTTGATAATAGTGGCAGCTGGTTGCTACAGTAACAGTTTGCATGTTGTCTGTATGTGTACACAGTGTGTTTCAGACACCAAATAAACAAAAGTTTAATGTGAAGACATCTTTATTGTTTATAAGCAAGCTGTATTCCATGTGTTCTGGGTCTCTTGTTAGTTTTTTAACAGCTTGTGTTCTTTTTTTCTAGTGGGCCACACTCAGGATAGAGAGAGGAGCAAAAGAAAAGAATCACCCTCTTTACAAACCCTACTCAAATGGTAAGAGGTGCAACCAGTTTGTTTTGATGCACATGTGCATGGTCAGTAGGTATACTTGTTTCAGAGACTGTAGTGCTAATATCCTGTCTCTCTGGCTCACCCCAGCAATCATTGCCAAAGAGCCAACCTCCTTGGAAGAGGAGATCAAGGAGATCCGGCGGAGCGGCAGCAACAGAGACTTGGACTCAGCCCCTGAATTTGAGATGTCTGACATCTTCTATTTTGCTCGACGAGGAGTGGAGAGTATCATGGACGATGAAGTGACCAAACGGTTCTCTGCAGAGGAGTTGGAATCCTGGAATCTGCTGACCCGCAGCAACTACAACTTCCACTACATCAGCCTGAGGCTGACCGTCCTATGGGGGCTGGGCCTGCTGATCCGCTACGGCTTCCTGCTGCCTCTCAGGTATAAGTTGATCCTCAAATACAGAGGTTGTTTAAAAGCATGAACACACTGAGACAGGGCTAGAAATGAACATTTCTGTCCTCTCTGCACAAGTAGCCACCACTGTAACATAGTTCAAAAGTTGGACTGTGACACTGACAGAAGCTGCTTTCACTAAAATGTGTTTTTTAAATACCACGACCACAAAATTGTTTCCTCCAGACATCCAGCCTTTTATCATTGAAAGAAATTCTACTTTGAGATTAAACTAACACATTTCAAGATGATCACCTGTTGGACATCTGATACAAACATTTATTGTACTGACTAATAACTGGAGGCTTCATATGCTTGTCACAGCATAAGTTAAACCTGTGCCAGCTGTGCTTAGAGATTAACACAAAGCCAGAAGACAATGAGCTACAAGCATGCATGAACCAAGAAGTCAGTTACACCCTTTACAGGACTTTAGTTCATCTCAGGACTAACACGCAGCCTACACAGGCAACACATTCCTATAACCTATGGAAAATTTTGTGTCCAACTCACCTAACAAGGATGTTGTTTGCAGTGGGAACAAATGTCACAGATAAATGGAAAGAAGTACCAAGTAAAACCAAGCAGCAGGGACAAATCCTGGAACTTTTTTGATACCTGATGAGCCACCCATGATCTCAAATCAAAGGCTTGAGCTTTGTTTAAATAACAAATTGTCGTTCTCAGTTGTAGACATCTCAAAAATGCTGCAGTTGTCATAAAAATATCTTTGACATGTTCTTTTTTTATTGGCCATACCTGTGCTTCCTCTTTTTGCTGTGGTTTTAAAGTTGTGGTAAACAGAGATGGGGAAACTGTGATATAACGAAATTATGGGGCAGTGAGAACATGTAGCCGTATTCATGACAAGCACATATTGCGACAAGTAATTAATGTGTGTGATCACTCCACAACAGAAAAGAAAGCTTAAACGTTTGCACATGCACTGAGTAAAACAGGGAGCTCCTTGCCCAGGGTGATCTTAGAGAGGCGCAAGGACAGTGACTCAGTACTAAGCCTGGCTGGCTCATTGCCACTTACCAGTGGGGAGACGAATCAGGCCACCACTGCACAGACAGGCATCATTCTAGTCTCCTATTCAGCTCATAAATGATCTTTTCTTCAGGACTGGTCTAGTTGAAGACCGGCCTGGCTCACCACTTGCATGATAACTTCACGTTCAATGTTTTTCTAATCCTTGCCCAATTTAATCAGCACCTTCTCCAATCCTGGATGACTGGTTCATCCAGATTAAGACGACCTGTCGGTCATCTTAACTAATGCCTAATATGTCCTCCTGCAGCTCCTGCCTATTATCACTGACAGAGGCCAGTAGAGGAGAGTATAATGCTTTTAACTGATCACCAGAACACTGCTGCTCCCGCATAACATTATTCATGGCCCTGTATGTTAACTGAACAGTTACTCTTCTCTAAAATAGTTGGGATTATGTTATTGCATTTAAATACCAATAAAAAGATTAATTTGTTAATAAAATGTACATCCAACATGGAATCCCTCCTGTTTGTGTTTTACCTGTGTGTTTTGCTGTAAGACTCCATATTAAAAGATGATGTGTGATCTACCTGTCTGTCTCTCCACCAGGGTAACTCTTGCCTTCACTGGCGTCGGCCTCCTTGTGTTCCTCACCTCCATTATTGGACTGCTGCCTAATGGAAGGTACAGCTACTGACAAGCTTGTCTGTTAAAATTCATCAAGAAATATCATCTCAGACTGCTGGACGTAATTGTATTAGATTTGCTGTCTTGACACACAAACTAAATTGTGTTATATGCTCCTTCTTGCAGGATGAAAAACTTTCTGAGTGAAAAAGTCCATTTGATGTGCTACAGAATATGTGTCAGAGCTCTGACGGCCATCATAACCTATCATGACAGGTAAAGGATCTGCAGTGTTTCTATCTTTTTAACCAGGAAATCTGCTATAAGACTTCTAAGTGGAGCATAAACAACCCCAAAACCCCTGACAGATAAGAAGAAGATGGTTAAAAGAAAGGTGGAGAATGACTGTATGCAAATACATGAGACAGTCAAGAAATCTGATCATGTCAACAGAAATTAGGGAAGCAAAGTGATCCCTCAAAGACCCATAGGAGCCAGACCACACCAGATGGTTTGTTACACAGAACCATCAGGAGTTTTTGGAAATCAGTTTGGTAACGGGCCGGTGATTTCAAAAAACACTTGGCACGTGCTTTGGTAAAGCATATGAAGAAGGTAAAAACGAAAACAAATCATATTGCGAGGAGCTTTAAAAGCCAGTTAGAGTATTGGTAAATGATATTCGTCTTTGTAAGGAACAATAGTGCAAAAAGTGCCACAGTAGTCGCTTCTCTGTAGCTGGTAGTAGTTGCTCTGTTATAGGACACTGATTGGTCCAAGTTACTTTGCCACAACTTAAAAGCTTGGAGTTTACAAGGTGTCAACTGAGAATATATTTAAGGAGACATTTAATATACACACTCTGTTCTCCTCTTTTACATCTTTGCTTCTTTGCTCCTACAGTGATAAAGTTCTTAACTAAATGATGATGATGATAGTTCCTGTTCAGGTTCTGTTAAGTTTCTGCTAAAATGTCAGTTAGAAAAGCAGTGTTGCTATTGATGATCAGCATTCTCAGTCCTGTGGTGATGCTCACTTGTTCACTGTTGTGGAAGAAACTAGTAACTGGACAAACCACACAGTTAGTCCCTTTATGCATGTTGATTTTTGATTGGCATCTTATGAGTTAGACTTTATAAATAGTTATCGATTCACACATAGTAAATTTGAAGGTATGGCATTATAAGGCAAGGTAAGAACAATGTGTATGTTTTGATTTTATATAATATAAAAAGTCACTTAAATGTTGCTTGCATGTAGTCTTGTGTATTGTTACTCTTTCTCAAACATGCTACAGAATCTTTTGCCATGACGAGAGAGGTCCATATGAGGTTACGTAATGTTAGATGACTTGTCTTTGGAGAACAGAAACCCGGGTGTGTTCGCATTTGCAATGTGAGCACCCTTAGTGCAAGTATGAAAGGCTGGGTGCCCGAGGCTAAACTGTCTACATTCATATTCATTGCAGCAGGCATTGTGAGCCTCCGCGCAGCACAAACCTCTGATCAGTGATGCTTTCTTATACACAAATCCAAAGTACACTTTAACAGGCTACAGTGGTTTTTAAACCTTTAACACAATGCTGGAAACTGCTGAATTCATATAGTCGGATGGAGGGTAAGCTGTGCAGTGGTACTGTGTGTTTTGTTTAAAGCAGATGTTGGGAGTGAAGGGTTTGGTAAGAATCAAAGACAAACATCAAACAGGAGTAAAAAGATGATTACACATGTAACAGGATGTGGAGGAAGAGGTTATATCTGCCCATAAAATGAAGCATATAACAGCTGGTTTTGTTTTGGTAAACAGCAGCATGACTGAATTTCTTTTGTTGAATTTCCTTCTCTGTTGTTAAGTTAATTGAGAAAAAAAATGTTGATACAAATCAAGGGGACAGAGATCATTTATCAGTTCAGAATGTTTGTCATCAAGACCTGTTGTAACAGGTTTTCCTCTCCGGTCCAAGGCTAAAAATACCCAAGTGACATAGGAAGTCTTGCTCTCTCTCCCTCTCTCTTTCTCTATTTAAGATTGTAACTCTATCTTAGGAATGTGAACTAAGTACGTTCACAGATCCTGCATGCTCTGGGGGTCAAACCTTTAACAGAGACACCATGAGTTGCTTTGTTTTTCACGAGAAGTTTTGTTGAGGCAGTGGACAGTGAACGATTATAGTTTTGACTTCTGATGGCATGGTTTTCGTCTTTGTGCACTTAAAGTTCATTTTGATATTCAACACTACTCTGGGAGTCATTTCTTTGTTAGAAATGTTCCAGGAAGTGTCCACATGACAGATAAACAGTCATCCTCTCTCCACTATTGCAGTGAGAATAAACCCAAAAAT
Source organism: Selene dorsalis (assembly GCA_900303245.1). Lineage (NCBI taxonomy): Eukaryota > Metazoa > Chordata > Actinopteri > Carangiformes > Carangidae > Selene > Selene dorsalis. The sequence continues at coordinate 71,830 of OMNW01022206.1, forward strand.
GGAGGCATCTGTGTCGCCAACCACACCTCGCCCATCGATGTCATCATCCTGGCCAGTGACGGCTGTTATGCTATGGTAACTATACAGCTTCCAAGCAGGACACTACAGAAAACACCTGGGCTGCGTTCCAATAGTGGGTTGAGTCGCCCTCGCTCACTTGCCCTCGGGGGAATCCCCGCCTCCATCATAAGTGTCGTTCCATTTCTCCAAAAACCTGAAGTGAACTTGGTGACATCGACCCTTGGAGGGCTGAGGATGATCACTCCAGAGCTGTATATCACCCACAATGCATTGCAGTGGTGCAAGAAAAATACATCCTTGGGGTGGCAGTGAATGAACCTCTAACAATGGTTGTTTGTTTACCATCAAAAGAAGAAAATGAATGAAAGGGGCCAGGTAAAGGCCGTTCTGGTCCTATGGCCGGTCAGTCATTTCCTGCAGGTATTTCTTATTATAAGAAGAGTTATAGCGCTACACCAACGACTTGTGGTCGACCCATGATTGGCTGGACTGTTAGTGAACGAGGGCAAGTGCGTTCAATTCATCTCTTTCACTTCTCCCCCGCTCACGTTCCCTCCGCTCTCCAAGTGGCCTCCATGTGTCGTATTACCGAGCGCTGAGGGCGAGTCAACAAGGGATACTCAAACTGCTATTGGAACGCAGCCCTGCACTGGTCACTGTTTCGTGCCCCTCTGTTGAAAACACATTTCTCCCAGAAATGGATGAGTTACTATTTGCATGTGTTTGTGTTGTGTCAGGTTGGCCAAATCCACGGTGGCTTGATGGGGGTCATCCAGAGATCCATGGTCAAGGCTTGTCCACACATTTGGTTTGAACGCTCAGAAGTCAAAGACAGACATCTAGTGGCCAAAAGGTAACATTACAAGCTTTTTAATAAAAACATTGACATTGTTTTACATTTTTCCATCAAACTATAATACATTTAGAGCTGTTGCTTAGTAAAATGTTTTGACTGAATTTGGTAATTGATCCTTTCATTTGTGTAACCTATAAAATTATGTGGTTTTAATGTATATTTTAACTCTGTTTCATGATTTCTAGTAGTAAACTACGTTCTTGTTTTATTACAGATTGAGTGACCACGTAGACGATAAAACCAAACTGCCCATTCTCATTTTCCCAGAAGGTGAGCTTGTTCAGTAATCGCATGCAAATAAACTTTGTAATCACGCAATAAACATCTGGTTTTCATCAAAATGCTCATATATCTCAATGTTTTTAATTATATCAACTCAGGTACCTGCATTAACAACACATCAGTTATGATGTTTAAGAAGGGCAGTTTTGAGATCGGTGCCACAGTCTACCCTGTGGCCATTAAGGTCAGAATGATGTCATTTCTTACTTGTAACATGTCATCAATAATTGAGATTTTTTAAAAACATTTTCAGCATTTTCATGCCAATATATACTGATTAATCATTCTGATGTGTTGGATCCTCACAGTATGATCCTCGATTTGGAGATGCTTTCTGGAATAGCAGCAAGTTTGGCATGGTCAACTACCTGTTGCGTATGATGAGCAGCTGGGCCATTGTCTGCAGTGTGTGGTACCTCCCTCCCATGTCTAGAGAGGTGAGACTCTATGGTTAATCTGAGACTTCTGGGTTTTTTTTTCTCTCTCATTTGAAGGTTGGAGTGGTTTTGCTGTGTGATTTTGCGCTTAACATAGAATATGTGTTTTGCAGAGACAATGGGCCCAGCACATTACAGGCTCTTAAAACTTACCAGAAACTCCCATTTTCTTCTCTACTCCTGAATCTCTTTGCTTCTCCCTTTCTCTAAATTCATTAAAATTCATACCACTGAGAGAAACCTCAATAATTTGGTTTAGTGTGAACTTAAAGGGTTAGTTCAACATTTTGGCAAATTCGCCTGTTGCCATAATCCCTATAGTCATAGAAGTAGGTTCATTACCTTTAATTATCAGTGCCTGTTGTTTTGAGATGCACGGGGCAGAGATGTGAGCTGTGGTACAGGTCTTCTGTCCCCTGTCCCTCATCAAACTCATCAAATACACAATCCTACAACTCCAAAACGCTCTCTTGGACAAGTTGTGACCTTAACATTCACCACCCTATGAAATAATCAGGTATAATTATGTAACATTAGGACACATGAAGCAAATACTCGGAACTACTTGTGCTTTTGAAATCACTCCGCCCAGCAGCCATGTCTGGAATGTAGTTCCGGCTACGCATTTGCCTCCAAAACAACTCCATCTCATAACGTTACATTATTATTTGACAGTGGTGACTGTGCAGGTCACAACTTGTCCACGAGAGCGTTTTGGTGTTGTTGGATTGTGTATTTGATGAGTTTTGAGGGATAGGGGACCTTGTACCATTCACCTCCATTGTGTTCACTGAGCAGCTCGCATTTCTGCCCCGTGGATCTCAAAACAACATGCACTGATAATTAAAGATAATGAACCTACTTCTATGACTATAAGCATTATGGCATTGGGCGAATTTGCCAAAATGTTGAACTATCCTTTAAAATGTAATTCTGTAAAATCACCAGCAAATGACAGGACTCCATATTTGAATAAGACTCTTAGACTTGTGAATAGCTGGTCTAAATTATTTTTGTCATGACTTGTTTGCCTGCGGTTCCATTCCTGTCTGTCTTCACCAACAGGAGGGAGAGGATGCTGTACAGTTTGCCAACCGTGTAAAAGCCGCTATAGCCAGGCAAGGGGGACTGGTTGATCTCCTGTGGTAAGATAACATCACCTCAGCTCAGCGACTTTTACCTCTATCACATACAAACCTCATGACTAACTAAGCATAATGAACACACGGATGGACGGACATCTCGACATGTCGGGCATCATCAGTAATGAATAACAGCTGTATTCACTTTAGGTGATCAGGTCAAACGGCCCTAATGTCATGGTCTACTGACCCATCACTAATATTATTGGTTCCAATTGTGCTTTTCCCTCTGAAATAAAGATAAATACAAGTTAAGATGGCTGGCATGAAAAAGGCCAGTGTCTCAGCCACCCAGTTTTGGTTCTCATGGACTTAGGTGTGACTAATACAATAACTGGAGTTTTTATTTTCACTGCAACTTCATATCATTCCCTTCCTGTACTAGGACATCTATGTTAGAAGTGAATGCAACAACCAGTTTTTTCTCATAATCAGCATAATCTGTTCTGCTATATACCTACTCTCTCTTATAACAAGTAATATATAGAAACTTGGTATAACCCAATTCACTGTGGTAATGTTTTGTCCCAGTCACCAATATGTAGTCAATAACAATTTACAGTTTAATAAGTCAGGTTCCTGGGCCCTGCTTTTTTGCTTGCTTTGCCTAGTGGCAACTAGATCTGTCAATATTTATGTAACATGAGCAGGTACACCTGTGCTTACAAGGTACAATCAAGTGTGTTGTATTTCATTCTTTTAATAAAACATAGGTGAAGTGCAGCATTGTTCACGACATCAATAACTGGGGTCACTGATTTTACTCTTACAGGGATGGAGGATTGAAGCGAGGAAAGGTAAAAGATACCTTTAAAGAGGAGCAGCAGAAGCTGTACAGTAAAATGCTGGTGGGCACCCAAGAAGACCGCAGTCGCTCCTGAAGGACCTGTGTGGAGGTGGACTGGCTCAGAGATCCACTCGTGCACCTCTGACTAAATAGGCAATCAGTGGAGCTCGCTCTCTGTTGGCGCTCCTGGACTGGAAAATTCCCTCTCAGATGTCAACAGTACTCCATTTGGCTTCCTTGGTCACTGCCTTAGCCTGGCATGTTCAGTTTGCATTACTGTTACGGGTCTCTCAGAGTCTGCTGCCTTCTGTTGGAGTAACTTGACTGAAGCCCTGCTTGCTTTAGACATGGAAAAAAAAGGTGTGCACAGAAAAGACTATTGTCTTCCTTGGTGGCAATCTTTTGAGGGAAAACTTGTATTATTATCTATCATTGAGTTCCTGTCTTTGTTTGATAGTTTCAACTTGTTAATTTTTATTTTACTGTCATGTTTGTATTGCACTGTGTTAACATTACAGACCTGATTATACCTGGGATGTAGAAGAGAGTTATTGTAGATAAAAACTAGTTTGTTCTAAAGCTAAAACCTGTGTTTGAGTTGGGGTTTTGCATGACTGGCTTCTGCCCATGGTTTAGGGCACTATGCCAGATTTTGTTACATTTCAAATATTTTTATGGGCTTTTTCCAAGAGAAAAAAAAACTTGTATTTTAAGCTTTGTGTTTTACATTAAGACTTCTACCAACATGTGGTCACTATAGGACTTGCGTTGCAGGTGAACTCTCGATATGTTGTTTGTTTCTGTGTTTTATTCCACTGAATGTGTAACTCTTCACATTATGAAGTGGAAATAGTGCACCCACAGTTACACTGATGGAGGTTTATGGACAGAGACAGATACTCATCTTCAGCTAATGGAGTAAAAGGG